>JANPWJ010000772.1:0-15221 GCA_027406325.1 Blastocystis sp. subtype 2
ACTGCTCGTAGAAGTTGGTCATATCTAACCGTCACAAGGAGCGAAAGCGCGTACCGGGAATCAAGTCCTTGATGACGAACATGTGGGGAAGAGGGCGAATGGTGGTGGTAGCAGAGCCGGGCGTGATCTTGGTCAAGCAGGCCAGACCGTTCTCGCCGTTGATGTTCATGGCACAGGAACCGCAGATACCTTCACGGCAAGATCTTCTGAAAGCCAGCGTGGTGTCCTGCTCGTTCTTGATCTTGAACAGAGCGTCGAGAACCATGGTGCCGCAGCTATCCAGTTACGGAAAAGAATAGAATCAAACTCATTAAGATCGATCACGTACTTCTCGTAGTGAGGCTTAATGTCCTTGGCGGGGTTGTAACGGAAAAGGCTGAACAGCTTGTAAGAAGGCTAGAGGGAATGAAAAGCGGGAAGCAAAAATACAATCTTTCCATCAGGGCCGATCTTGAATCCAGTAGAGAAGTTCATAGCGGAGATCTGGGGAAGGGCCACAGAACCTCTCACAGCAACCTTCGAAAGAGAAGAAAGGCTACGAGCAAACATGTCTCCAAACTATACAAGTCTAATGTGACAAACAGTACCCGAGAAGGGAACAGAAAGAGGAAAGACCCAAATTCGTAGGGTCTAGAAGAGCAGAATACCCTCATTGGTGTAGTGGAATTGATGAACAAATTGTATAAATCGGATCCTCTTTGAACCTTTTTCATATCTCCCCGTCTGTAGGGCTATTGTAACGCAACGATAGGATTTTGAATGCCAGAATAGGAGTGGGACAGGAGGGTGGATAGATAGGGCTTGTGTGGAATGACAGGGGTTCCGTGGGGATCTTCGTCATCCCTATTGCTTCTGGTACTCACTGCACATCTCTTTTCCAGTATTCAGAGCAAGTTGGTGATTCCCATCACGAAGCTCGTAATGAACCCGCTTGTCAGTGCGATATGGGACTATTCTCCTCGAGCCCTCTTCAACGCGATAGGAGTTGTGGAAGAGACTGACAAAAATGGAGCCGAATTCCGCGGAATCAAAAGGAATGGAGTCTTCGGCAGATTATTCTCTTTTTGCTAAACAGAGAATTTGCTGTTAATCGCTGTTTCACTGACTGCCGATTCAGATAAGAATGAATAGAAACAACCGAAGAAGTGGTGGTGCATACGTAGCTTGAATCTTTCTTGCGATATGACGACTAGGAAGCGTCAAACAATTGGAGTACGGTCGGAGAGAAGAAAAAGGCACACCGCCCAAAGTACCCATATGGTGGGGCTGAGGGCGAGTACAATCCGAAGCGAGGTGCGCATTTGAGCCGTTGTGTCACGCGGTATAGATATTCGCTACAGCATCGACGAGTTACTCGGGTTTTACCATGAAGCGCCTATCGCTCCCTCTTTGGAAGGAAAGTCGGATGTACGTGCTTTTGTATGCAATCAGAGCCAGATATTGGAGCAGCCTTTTGAGCCCATTTGCCTCTCTTTTCACGATACGGAAGAAGTGCTGCCTTTGCTTTGCGCTAAGCGGTAGATGAAGAGGATGTGGAATCAGAAGATACACTACGAATACGGTATGCTTGGTTGTGCTCTCTCATCACAGGAAACGGAAACAAATACCAGAATCGCACAAACTACAGGAAGCCGCGAAATGCATATGTGATGGGCGGCTGTGTGCCTTGACTTCTAGGAGGAGGTGAACGTTGCGGAGATTGATTCCTCCATCGTCCAGCAAGACGAGCACCCCGTAGTGGAAACGCACCGTAACTCCATCGAGATCGATCCCGTCGGTTTCCTCACCGCACGTAACACCTAGATTCTGAAATCCGCCACAAGCACACACGAGGAGTTGAAGCATCGTCAGAAGGAAATGCTGCTGCGAAAGCTGAAGAGCCACAACGAGGAGGACAAGTCGCCCCGTTACGATGAAACCCCCACGCCACAACCCGACGAGCTGCCCGCCGTGTCGGAGGACATAACCGTCAGTACCGCGCTTGCGAGCGAGGTGGTGGAGGCGGAGGAGGAGCCGCCCATGGTGGTGGAGCTGCCGAAGTTCGAGCCGATGACGGAACAGCCGTCACAGCGAGTGGTATCGGAGACGCTGCCGCCAGGCCTGTCGACACGCGACATGTACTACCAGAACATCGTGGGGCGAGGAGGTGGTGTGTGAGTGTAGTTGTTCTCGCTGACGTGGTGCTACGTGGACGTGCACAACACAGTGCAGGGCCCCTTCCCGACCAACCAGATGCGCTACTGGTACGAGACGGGGTCCTTCTTCGACAGTCTGGTGCTGAGCTACAACATGGAGGAGTGGAAGACGCTGAAGGAGTACTACCCGACTCCTGAGCTCGCCTTCCTGACGCTGGTGAGGGCGTGGCCGTGGCGTGACCCCTAGCCCTCGACGTTCACGCCGTCGTCGCTCATGCAGTACCCGCAGGAGATCCCCTCTCTCTCTGTGGCGAACAACATGAAGATGATGGAGGAGCGACGTCGTCTGGAGGAGATGAAGCGGAGGGAGGAGGAGATGAAGCGGAGAGAGGAGGAGATACGACGGAGGGAGGAGGAGATGAAGAGGCGAGAGGAGGCGAGGAGAATGGAGGAGGCGCGTATTGCGGAGGCGAAGAGGATGGAGGAGGAGGCGAGGAGAATGGAGGAAGCGCGTGCTGCTGAAGCGAGAAGGATAGAAGAGGCGAGGAGAATGGAGGAGGAGGCGAAGAAGGCGGAGGAGATGCGTGTGGAGGAAGCAAATAGGGCGTTTAGGGCGCGTCAGGAGCAGGCGGAGGAGCTGAAGCGTCAGGAGGCGGAGCGCAGCAGACAGAGAGAGATGGCTGTGGGATGGAACACGAAGCCTATCACAGCGCCTGAGAGCGAGACGAAGCAGGAGCCCAGCGTGAAGGCACCTGTGGAGGTCGCGACGAAGCCTGAGGTGAAAAAGGCTGCGACGTGGAAGAAGGTGACACCGCAGCGGGTGCGGTCGTTGAAGGAGATCCAGGAGGAGGAAGTGAGCGAGGAGGAGGGTTGTGAGGGGTAGAGAACCCGTAAAGGAAGCACGGCGGCTCCTGCCGTGAAGCCCGTATCGTTCGAGAAGCCTGTTGTGCTGGATCTCCGCACGCTGGAGCCCGTGTCGAAGCCGAAGAAGACGTGGGGCTCCATTCCCCAAGTGAAGCCACAGCCGCTGAATCTCCACGCCAAACAGACGACTCCCGCGAAGCCCAAAGGCACTCCTACGAACTCCAGAGCAGCCCCTGCGAAACCCAAAGCAACTCCTGCGGGTCCAATGGGTCCTGCGGGTCCGACGGGTCCTTCGGCAGCCATTGAGAGTTGTGCTTGCGAGAGTGGATGAGAGGTAGACAAGAGCGACGAGGCGAAGCTGCTGTTGCAGCAGATGAATGAAACAGTGCATGCGGCGAGGAAGAACACAGTTCAGACGTCTACGCCCGTTCTTGACTTCTCCTCACTGCCCACGTTGGGAAGTGCGATGAAGGCGAAGGGGAAGAAGTAGTGTGTTGTTTGTTAAACTATTCCAACACCATGAGCAGTCCTATGTTTCTGGATACGGAACCCGGGATGGGGATATGGACCCGTCACGAAACGGAGGACGGGAAGGTGTTCTACTACAACATGAAGAGGGATCAAAGCAAGTGGGAATCTGATTTTCAGAACGAGTCGAACACCGTAAAGCAGAGTGAGCCAGCGAATGAAAACAAGGTAGTTGCGTGGATGGAGTGTAATGGACGTAGACAGATGCTACAGTGCAACCCGTTTTACAAATCATTCGTGGTGACGTATAGAAGACAGAGAATGGAGAACTGATAAAGGATGTGACAGAGAAGACGATAGAGCAACTCACACAAGAGGCGGCGTTAAAGGAGCGAGAGAGAATGGTGAGGGAGGCGAAGGAGGCGAAGAAAAGGAAGGAAGTGGTGGATCCCACCGTTCTTGAATACAAGGAGAAGGTTTGGTTGTATACATGATGGTAAGATTGTAGGTGAAGCAGTTTCTTGTTTGAGTCATCATGGATTGTGCTTTGTGTAAACTGCGTGCTACTGCAGTATGTATTCTCTCCTCTTTGTTGCAAGATGATAATGGCTTCGTTTACCACTCTGTGTGGATTGTGCAGTGGCGATAAACCAAAATCACCCATTGAATAGGAAACGACTCCTAACGTTATGTTACACACTTCTCCTTTGGATCGAGGGATCCCCGCAACCCCCACTATTTGCATTCATCGTTCCTCAAGAAGACCACCAAAAGAGTCGAAGCGAGAAGTAGTTCGTGGAAGGAAAGACTGAGAAGTAGAGATTCGAAGATGCTTGAGAAACTTCAGCACAGAATGCGCAACTTGTGGGATCCACTGGGTTTGTTGACGCGTAGCAATTACAAGAAGTATCTGAAGGCAAATCGCTCGAACGTGCTGTTATGGTGTTCGTTGCTCGTGTTCATTCTCTTTGTGTACCATTTCTTCTCTGACGGTGATTTTTCCTTCCTCCTCGTGAATTATCCTAGTTTGTATAACGTGTAGACGCTTGGCAGTCTTGTGAGCTGCTTCGGCTTCCTTCTTGTGGTTGTTCGCTGCTTCTACTCTAAATCGGTGATGGGCATATCCCTCAAGTCTATGCAGTGCTACGCGGTTGTGTACGGAATGCGTCTCATTGCCATCTACAGCTCCGCCGCGTATCTTCCTTTCGACAGGTTCCTTTTGTGGCGATTGGTGATCGGGATAGAAGCGGAGACTGGCTGTATCACGCAGTTGAGACGACGTCGTTCATCTGCGTTCTCGTCATCATCTACCTGATTACGATCCCCTTCAAGTACACCCACAACATCCACCACGTAAGGCATTTCAGCGAGAGTGATTGAAAGGACACCTGGGGCCAGCAGTACATCAAGAAGGAATACACCTCCTTGCTTCTCATCGTTCCAGCCCTGATCTGCGCTCTGGCATGAGTTTCTATTTCTTTTGACTGTAGATCGTGCATCCCCAGCGCAGTAACAAGGGATGGGTTGATGTTGCGTGGACGATGTCGATGTACCTTGAGAGCGTTGCAATCCTGCCGCAGTTGCACATGTTCAAGAAGGATCGCGTTCGTCATAAGGAGGAAGTATCATGATTAGACGGGCGAGATTGAGGCATTCACCTCCCATTACGTCTTCTCCATGTTCATTTCGAAGCTTTTGAACTTCTTCTTCTGGATGGGAAGCTGGGACGAGCTGAACGGCGAGTATGGGTTCATCAGCAGACACTTCGCTGGAATTGCGATCATTCTGTCGCAGATCGCCCAGCTCGCGTTGATGGCAAGTTACGTCTTCTACTACCTTCGATCGTCGTCGTTTCGTTGTGGAGTCACATGTAGAGCGATTTATGACTCTCCTATGGTTCTTCCTACCAGTATGGACATGCGTGCTGACTAACGTGAATTTGATTTTCGCTGTGTTTCTTGTCATTCAACTGTGTGAAGGACGATTCAGGATTCCATACATGGCTTGGCAGAAAGTGGTGTTCTTAACAACCGTGGGATGTGTGCTCACCTACGTAGGCTGCGTGATGCAGGAGAAGTGGATTCGTGAAAATCGCGTATAGTCCTTCTATAGCCGATGAACGCTAGAGAACGAGAGACGAGTATATCGACAGTGAAGTGAAGAAAAGGCTAGAGAAGGATGCGGGAGAAAACGCGAAGGGCGCTTCTGCATCTCAATCCTTTTCTGAAAAAGAGTAGAAGGGATGATTTTTGTGCTTTGGAGGGAAGTATTCAGTTTACTAGGGAATCGTGCTCACGGGTTTGTTTCAAAAACGACGTATTGCATGGGACCGCCTTTTTCATTTCAGTGTGATGCAAACAAACAGTACTACGCTTGATTCCGTTCTCGTTTGATATCTTCACATGTAGCATGCAGTAATGCAAGCTGCTCATTTAGGTATGATTGGAACTGTGGTAGTGAAGGAGAATCGGGAATGGGATGATCTTCGAAGAGGGAATTCGTACTGTTAGGAAATAGCTTTCGGAACAATACTGCACACTCTTTTCGTACTGAATCACTCTTCCCACGACTCTTCTGAAGAAGAGCGTCAAACACGTTGTATTCAATCTCCTTCATCGACTGCGGGTCCTCTTTCATGTATCGGATGTAGTGTCTGATGATGAGGAATGGAGATGGACTACTCGATGGCTTCATCGTACTTGTGTTGATAGTAGCATGCAATACCGATGTCCATGTCTACAAATGAGAAGTGTTCCAGTCACGTGCCAGTGACTCTCACTTCGTACTGCATGTAGCATCCACAGCACTTCAGGGTGAGAAGCGGCTGATTGATATCTTCCGGCATGAGTGTGTTCGTCGCACCACACGCGCATTTCATGGAAAACGAGCCCGTTGCCTTGTCAAAGCAGTGGAATGCGTCCAGCGCGATGGTCTTCCCGTTCATGTTGGTGAGGGGATTCGGATTTGATGAAAACGCATAACTGCTCCAAAAATCGGGACTATTTTCTGTTTCATTAGGGAAAGCAGAATGAACCATTTCCTGCATACTGCCATTCCGTCTAGTCTATCCAGTGTGGATTGCAGTCAATCCTTTTACACACTCATATAGCAACAAAGAGTAATGACAATGAGCAGAACTACTGCCTGTAGGGAACAGTAAACGAGGAAGCGTGACTGCGGTACACATCCGACAAGTATTGGAAGTCCTTCAGACCATGAACGAATACAATGTTGGGAGGAATGGTGTGGTTGACTAGAGTATAGATTGTAGAGTAAACCTGGAACCCATGTTGGTCCTCGTACGGTGGAACACCCAGTTTCCGCAACACTTCGCCAACCACCATATCCTCGCCCACTGGAGTGATGAGATCGATGTAGAGTGTTCCGATGTTGATGTAGGGAATCAAATCTCTTGATAGCATATACGCCCCGCCCACCATGAAGTACCACATTCGTTCTGGATAGTCAGAAGGAATCATCTTCACCTTCCTGTACGTGAAGTTCTTGGGATAGAAGCGTCTGTAGTAAAAGCCTCCGTAAAAGCGTTCTGGAGGCACACTCTTGAGGTAACGCACCATGTTCCCCAAGTGAACCCACGTGTCTCCATCGATTTTCACAACGAACTGAGCCTGTTTGCAGTGATTTCGCACCCATAAGAAGGAATCAAGTGTTGACAGTGTGAGGTTTTCAAAGGTGTCGACATGGACCGAAATGAGGATATCTCCAAATGCGTCATTCTCTTTCTTCAAGTCGCTGTACTGTCTCTCCTCTGCAGCAATGACGAAAAGGTACTTCACAATCTCTCCGTCAACCGCCACCCCCTGCTTTATGTACTGTCGGATCAGTTCCCTTCTCTGGAAGTCATCGCGATACAAAAAGAATAAGAGAAGGACAAACGTGTCACTTGAGCATACCGAAGCTCCATTCCACACAATATTCTCTTTGACTTCGTACTCTATAAGCGGATAATCAGGATCATACGTTTTGAACTTGCCCTGAACACAATGGTTGCGCCTAAACGCTTCATGAACATACATATACTCATCCAGCTTGACACGAGGATTCACATCCATACGTTCTACACTGGAAGAGCATAGATTAGCCTTCATTCTGGAGTACATAAGCGTATAGCCGAAGCATAGCACGAGGAGAAGGTGGCACATCCCCATACTCCAGTTTTGGTTATTCGGTTTCTCGTGAATAATGAGACCAGAAAACCCTGAATACCCGCGGGAATCGATCTTCCCAATCAGCCGCGATGATTCCATTCTACAGAAAACAAGCAAAAGGGACAAGGAATAAACTACACTGAAGATCGCTAGAGACCGTATGGCACAGAGAAAGAGGAGGTGTAGTTGTGGTATAAGCCGGTCAAGACGTCGATGTTCTTTAGACCATGAATGAAAATCCCGTTTCGAGGAAAGGAACCATTGCGAAGAATGCTCGTTGTCAGGAATACCCGGAACCCATGTTGGTCCTCGTACGGTGGAACACCCACCTTTCTTAACACTTCCCCGACTACCATATCCTCTCCTACAGGGAGAAGGTCGATGTAGAGTGTTCCGATGTTGATGTAGGGGATCAGATCTCTCGATAACATATACGCCCCGCCCACCATGAAGTACCACATTCGTTCTGGGTAGTCAGAAGGAATCATCTTCACCTTCCTGTACGTGAAGTTCCTCCTGTAGTAACCCTGGAAGAAGGAACCACCGTAAAACCGTTTCAGAGGCACGCTCTTGAGGTAATGTACCATGTTCCCCAAGTGAACCCACGTGTCTCCATCGACTTTCACGATAAACTGAACTTGCTTGCAGTGATTTCGCACCCACAGATAGGAATCGAGAATAGAGAGAGTGAGATTTGCAAAACTGTCGACATGGACCGAAATGAGGATATCCTTGTGAACACTATTCTCTTTCTTCAAGGCACCGAACTGCCCTTCCTCTGCAGCAACGACAAACATGTATCGCACCTTCTTTCCATCAACGACCATTCCCTGCTTTATGTACTGCCTGATTAACTCTCTCCTTCTGTAGTCTCTTCGATATACAAAGAACAGAAGAAGGACAAAGGAATCCCTCCCACACACAGATAGACCATTCCACACAATACTCTCCTTCAACTTGTACTCTATAAGCGGAAAATCGGGGTCATGGGTCTCGAACTTGTCCCGAGTACAATTGTGTTGCCTGAACGCTTCATGAACGTATCCATATTCATCGAGCCGAAAGTCGATACTCGTGGCAACACGATCCAGACTGGAAGCACGTTTAAGCGGCCTCATTCTCGAGTACACGAGAATACACCCGCAGAACAATATCAAAAGGAGAGAGCAGTGTCCCATGATCGACTATTGCAGTCTCTCGCAAACCATTATGTCTGGAGACTGTGTCTCTGGTTTCATTCCCGCGGCACTCAGGTCGTCTATTTCGGGGATACCCACTAGGGGGATGAGTGACACATATTGCATCTATTAAATAGGGCCAGAAATACAAAAGATGGGTCATATTCTGTTTCCATTCTCAAAGACTATTCACTTATTCGGGGATCTGACGACATGTATGAATATTTAAGAAGGGTTTCTAGAAACATGGTGAGTTTAAAGGACATTTAGCATCGGGAGAGAGGGTCGTCGTAGAGCCCATCTGTTGCACATTACTTGTCTCTTGGAGGACGAACATCAGTTTTAGATGTGCAAAACCCTTGCAAGTCTACCCCGGAGGGAGAACAGAGGGCAAAACACTTCTCCAGCGTAATGACCTAAGGCGCCATTCGCTTTATCTCTATCTTAGATACTCATACCCAGAGTTGTAGAGTGACTTAGCATCACCGTCGATGGGGGCAGGCTTGGGCTCGCTGCTAGTATACAACATGTAGTACCAATAAACAACTTATACAAGAAGTACCAACTCCATAGCTCGCTTCCTCAACGATCACCCCTCAGGGCACCCGGGACCGCGCTCCCGCTGCTACTACTCATCAACCCTTCCTTCCTCAACCCCATCACCACACTCTCTGCCTCAGGCGAAGCGCCATTAGCAGATGCGGCAATGAGCGTTGAGGATCCATCTCAAAGGAAGGGTCGACGAATAGTAGCAACAGGGTATCACAGTAGAAGGGTCACATGGATCGTCCGGTCAACGGTTGAGGACCTCTACAGATCACCAACTCAGCTCCATAACTACCTCTCGTAGCGACTAGCTGATGTATGGAATGGGGTGCACATAGGGTATAAAGGTATGACATGCTACCTAAGTCTTGCTGACGACACCATCTACTGATCATACACAATCAGCACAACTCACATGACATGTCGTGAATTACGTAATGTACATAGGATGACTATAATGAAATGGGGGTTCAATAGGAATCAAAGTCAAGATCTACAGATCAGCATCATGTACATACCTTCAACAGCAAGTGGGGTCGTACGATCATAGAATGATGCATACATTCTATATGTGACACTATACTCCTCACAGGTGTCCTTCCAGAGGTGATTGACAATGCACTCCTCCACTCTATAGATCACTCACATCCACTCACCTGTAGTCAAGATCCCGCACAGAACGAACAAGAGACCCATCAATAGCTTCATCAGTAGAGTTAGGAAGAACTCTCTGAGACAACAGTCAAACACGCCGATGTCGTCTCCATTGCTTCATCAATAGAGTTAGGAAGAAGTCTCAAGCCTCATCAATAGAGTTAGGAAGAAGTCTCAAGCCTCATCAATAGAGCTAGGAAGATCCCTCATGGAGTCGGACAACACTCCACACATCAACTCATTGGGTGCAAATCCTGAGCTGATTCATCAGGTAGCACTCACAACACGTCTGCTACAAGCACACCCTACCGTCAATTCCTTTCATCCCCCCGGAACCCAAACAGCCCTCAATCAACGTCACATTACCCCAAGTGACATTCGTATCAAGTCCTCTCATGCTCACTTCACCATCCCTTAGCTCCATTACCCAACAATAGCAACCATTCGCTTCATCAGTCTAGGAAGACACTCTCACAGCCAACTCCTCTTAGTGCATTCAGTGCCGATAGCTAATGCTATACGGCAACACTTATCGACGGTCTTATCTGAGGAGAGGCACATCGTCACACACGAATAGGATCCATTCCCATCCATATTCGATACGTCACAGATTCAAATTGAGGCATCATAGAATATGTAAATCGAATCACAGACAGCAAGGTCACAAGATCAACAACGAAGAGATATCCATGGAAGCTATGCAATGAGGGAATAATAGATCCCACTTGAAGCACGAGAGACTTGGCAATAGTCAACCAGACCGCGTAAGGAAGGAAGAAGGAGAATGCGTGTCATCAACAGCCGATTCATGCACTTCATAGGAGATAAGCCACACTGTAGACACCCTCAAGGCCTCCAATGGTTGAAATACGACCATTCTTGGACCCACCTCAGCCACGCACCTCTGCAACCCGCCACCATCCTGACTGGTACGCCCATCCCATAAGCCATCCACACTGGCCTTCGCAGCCCCGAACTCGTTCGATTGTTCGCACGCTGTAGATCACCATAGACCACCACGATCTTCCCCGGATCCCGCCTCATCCAGTCATTTCCCATCTATCTTACATGTAACAGCCACCATTCTTACCTGAAGTGTGTGGAATGCAGGTAATTGGGTGAATCGCGGTTATTCCTTGATTCTCCCAGTGTTTTCCATTCTTGATCAGTTAGGCTCTATTGTTATGATTGTGCATCCCATTTCATTCTGTGACATAGACTGATGTCACACACAACACATGAGCGACCAGGAGCAGTCATCACAAATCATGCATAACTGTCTCATATGGCACTTGCAACCATCACAACGCACTCGATTCTATGTAAGCAACCTACTAATACCTTTGATAGTGACATGTGATGTGTGAAGTGACCCCTCCAGTGAGTAATCATGCACTTTTCGCGTCTTTAAGGGGTACCAAGTGAATTACTGTGGGAGTTATGGATGTGAGATTGTTTTACACTTCAATAGGAATGAAGAAACACAAATGGGAAGTGAATGAAGGTCGAAATGAGTGATGGAAGGGGTAGAGTGAGTAGGGTGATCATCTCTCTCATCCATCATCTCAGTCTTCTTTCAACAAACACGCCGTCTTCACTTACGTACTCATGTCAACTCAGCAGACATCAGGTATCATGGCTATCACGCTCTTGGTCGATAGGTCTTGGATCCTGAGGAGTCAGCACCATCATCATCACACCCTCCCCCGAATACTCTCCTTCCTTGCTTCCTTGCTTTCCATCGGTGGCTGGCATCACAGCAGCGGCGATAGAGTCCTCGATAGATCCTACAGATCAATGACGACATCATCATCCTACACTCCTCCAAAGCTTGTTTATGCTTCCTACTCGGTCCTTACATTCCATAGATGGAGTATCCCGATGACATCCAAGATCGTCATCAACATGATCGTCATTCCATCGATTCACTCTCAGGATAGCATCTACAACCAGCGTCCTTCATCTTGAGACCGACTTGTATTTTGACCACATTGAAAATCGCGCAATGTCCAAACATCACTATTCCCAATTCCATCGATTCCCAATTCTACACGTTGAGTACACATCAAAAATGCATGCAAGATACGGGAATGGGCACATCACACAAACAACAAGCTGCGAGCAGTTGACACGCAATACTGGATATATGTCAAGGAAATAAGCTAGCATAGACGAATAAAATGCGGACATATGCATCTACGCGTAACTACGTGAATGGATCATTCATTACCGTGCTATGCACTACAGACGATTCCATATAGCCATAGAGCAATTATCAACAACCATCTTCAACACATCACCAAGAGGCAATTGAACAACCTAGTGATAAAGAAATATGAAGTCTCATCAACTGCATCCACGCTACGGATCTCAACAATTGGTAGATAACGAGAACAGCAAATCGCTACTAAGAGAGGGAAAAATCTGTAGGATTATGCCATTCACGCACCCTTTACGCACAATTTCACTCATAATCTACTAGAATAAGTACTATATGAGGATCACGCCACTCAACCCAAATTGTCCCAATTTCGGGAAACGCCAATCTATAGCTGGTTTCTTTTCCATTGTTTGAAGGCCGAATTCACTCCATTCACTAGTTGCAATCTATATTAGACACCAAGCTAGCAGCATCAACAAAGGAGGGAAGGCAAGTATGCGATTGCTAATCCCATCCACCACTTCCGCAGTCTCTACCACAATGAGCCACAATTACTCAGAGAGTTTGTTATGATGGGTATAGTAATAATGCTGTTGGATGACCCCCGAATCATCTCATAGGCTATTCGCTCCTTCTGCCTGTCCTATGCAAATGAGGTGTCCATTATCGTTACAACAGGAAAGGAAGCGCTCTCGCAAATAGCATAGATGGTGAGAAAACGAGGCTGAAGCGCTTCCCAGGGGTTATTCCGCGTCGTTATTACTTTCATGTTCTTTAAAATGGGATGTAAAGAGTGTCCGTGCCACTGTTTAGGGCAGATATTGAGACTGATCAATCATCTGAGTCAACGGCCTTTTGACACTATGGATGCAGAATAGCATGGAGAATGATGCGAAGAGAAGGAATGCACTACGCGTTTTGACTAGTATTGAGTGACCCTTATTCATTGAAGTCCTCCGATCACATTGACTATATTGCCTACATAGCGAACACTCATTTAAGATATATCTACTGGTAGATCAAAACTATACCCCATAGCTGTCGCTTTTCACAAGGGATGCACCAGACACCACACTACGCCGTCAGAGCGTTGCTAGAGCATGGCTAATGTGATCGCGATGTGTAACTGTCGACAGGGGTAGGTGATGCGCATGCAATTCAACTGAAAGTCAGTCACTATACCTATTGTGTTATGTATGTGGTAGCAAAATGAGTTTTGATATCTGTGATTGCGTATGCTGCAGATCGACATGTGATTACGAAGGCGCTCCTATGGCAACAACACTGGTACTGTTGTGATGAGGAGTGGTTAAGCATCACAATGAAACAAACAGTCTTTCTTAAATACTTGAATTTTCGTGATTTCCCAAAATAGACGAAGTGAGTGAGTGAGTGGGGAATCTCATATCTTCATCCCCAGTGCCATTCCTAACCCATTGCGATGGCGGAGAGTGACGTCGGGGATGTCATGTAGCCTGCATGTGATCAGAGGCGTAATTCTGCATAGAGAAGAGCACATTTCCGAGAAAGGGCTACTGAGCGAGTTTGCTACACCCGATGATTTTATCATGGTACGGCCATTCCGATGAAATAACGAAATAGGCGTTCAGTGTTGTCAACAGCATGAGTGTCTCCGGAGAGGGGTACAAAGACACCATCAGTTATAGCTGTATTCAGGCTCTCCGGTTCCTCAACAGTTATGCGTCGCGGATTCAAGTGCGGAAGGAAGACGTAGTTGCGTGACAGGGAATTCACGCATAGGTAGCTAACGTGCTCACCGAGTTCAAATTGGCGGAAGAGATCGTTCCCAAGGTGGTTGACGCCGTGATCCATCTGTCTCGCGAATACCGTTCACTGGTGGACTCGTTTATCCAGTCTCTTGCCATGCGGCACGTAATCGACTTCAACTGGTCCATGCGCGTTTGACTTGTTCTGTGTGTGAGACGGTAGATGATCATGTTTGACAGCACGACGTCGCGTCAAAACGTGCTGGTTGTTCGACTGAGTCTCGCAATCCAAGACAGGGATCACAACACGGTGATGGTGTGGTGTTCACTTCACGTGTAGTCAACGGTTGTTTTAGAGCTAGACCAGGCTCAGCTGCGTACCCTTCTGAAGATGTTCGATTCAATTGACGAAGTGATCGTCGGATTCGACGATAATCCGTAGTGTCTTGGCGTAATCAACGTGAACCTGTGAGTGGCGCCTTCTCTGTACCCTTCTGTTCTTGTTTGTTGCGTTATCGTTTCGTCGCTGGCTATGGCACTCCCAGCATTCGCGTTCCAATTCAGCGTCTTCAAGCAAGACTTCTGCAACTCCAATTGGTGAGAGTAGTGATTGTTCATATGCCTTGATAGAAGCAGGTCTTACACCACTGAACGCGCAATCCTTGTCTTCACATCATTAGATTTGTTGATTCGAATCACTTCCTTTTTGGATAATCATGTCCACCCCACTTGTCGTTATCTTCATGGGATCTCAGGTCGATCTTCCCCATTGTGAGAAGATTGAGAAGACGTTGAAGGTGAGGAGTCCTGGCACCGCTCGCTCATCCCGTAGTCGTTTGGAATTGCGTGCGAAATGAGAATTGCCTCCGCTCACAAGACGCCGGCTCGTCTCCTCGAGCTCCTTGCTGTATGCAGATGGGGTGCAAGCAATGAGTTCTAGAGATACGAAGCCAAGAAGCAGCCCAAGGTGTACATTACCGTCGCTGGACGCTCGAACGCCCTCAGCGGCTTCGCCGACGCGAACGTGGTGACCCCCGTGATCATCTGCCCTCCCTACAGCAGCACCTTCAGCGGAGCCGACTTGTTCTCCTCCATCCGTATGCCCAGCGGCGTGTGCCCCATGCTGGTCCTCGAGCCCGAGGGCGCTGCGCTCGCCGCCGCGAAGATCCTGGCCGTGGGCAACGAGGCCATCGCGAATCAGATTCGCAAGCTGCAGAAGGTGAACCAGCAGTCGCTGTACGTGGCGGACTCGGACATCCGCACGAAGTCGTACTTCGCGACGATCGACGCGGCGCGCAGCAACACGCTGTCGAAGACGA
>JANPWJ010000775.1:0-12742 GCA_027406325.1 Blastocystis sp. subtype 2
CCTCCACTCCACAGTCCCTCATCACAAACCCACTCCACTCCACACAACTCCCATCCCCCACCTTCACACTCCTCAACCTCTTGCAACCACTCACCTCAAACAAGCCACCATCACTCTCACAGCAGCACCTCATTCCCATCCCCACCTTCTCCAGACTCCCAAACCCGACCAGCTTCAACTCACTCACATACTGAAGACAGTCATCCCCCAACACCAACTCCCTTAACCGCGAAGAGCAATCATTCAGACTCCACTCTTCAATGTCAGGATCGTTGCACACACCGTTCATCACCCGAATCACCTCATTCCCCGCATCCAGTCCCACCAAATCCTCGTCCTTCTTCACAATCAGTGTGTGCTCATTGCTCTTCAGTCCCACTTCATCAAACTCCTGCCCGATTCGCGTCATCGCCACCACGTTCTCCGAAACCACGCCACTTCCACTCTCTTCCTCCTTTACCACGTTCCCAATTCTATCTGCCAACTCATACAGCAACGACGACTTGCCATTCCTCACAATCCGCTCCGCCGCGTCCTTCACGAACGGGTGCTAGTCCTCATTTATCCATAAAACTCCTCACCTTCAACAACTCATCCACGGACGCTCGTCTATTCACATCCTTCACCAAACACCTCTTCACGAAGTCAACCAAATCGCCCGACCAGCCCGAAGACGTAAGCGACGGTGGCTCCTTATTCATCACTCGATTCATCACCTGCGCCGATGTGCAATCACCAAACGGGTTCTTCCCCTCCGCCATCTCGATCACACTGATTCCAAGTGACCACACGTCGCTCTTCAGCATCGCACCGCCTTCATACAGCTCAGGCGCCATGTACAGCGATGTGCCACATGTTGTGTTCCTCCTCGAGCAAGAGTGCTCCAGTTGCACCGCTAAACCGAAATCGCCCACTTTCACAACACCACTCTCCGACAAGAACAAGTTATCTGGTTTGATGTCCTATCCCTCACTCTCACCCTACATACTCACTCTGTGAATGATGTTCTTTGCATGCAGATAGCTTAACCCCAGTAAACAGCAACTCACCACCTCCCTCAACTCATCCTCCTTCAACCGATTCCCTCTCTTCAGGTATGCTTGAAGAGACCCGCAATGGCAGTACTCCATCACAATCTACAATCATTACCTAACCGCCAATCACCCCACCCACAACTCATTCTCCTTCACCACCACGTCACAATACCTCACAATGAATTTCGACACGCAGTTCTTCAGCATTCGCGATTCACTCTCAATCCCCTCCGAAGACATCGCAATCCGCACCTTCTTGATCGCCACCAGATCCTTCGACACATTATCTCTCGCCAAGAACACTTCGCCAAATCCGCTACTTCTCACCTCACTCATTCAAACTTACCCTTCACCCAATCGGTTTTCAAACGTGTAGCTGTCGCCCGACATAATTCTCAATCTACAGCAAAAGAAACAGTGGAAACCTGTGGCAAATGCGAGTTCAATCGTCATTCCAGTTTATTTATTCTCCCATCCATCTCCATCTCACAATTCCAGTCACCGTCTTCACTTCCCTTGCCAAAATCAGACAAATCAACCAAATCAACTACACCTCTCCCTAACCCGTTCAGACAACACCCTTCACTCACCCACACACCCCTTTCCAAACAAACACCGCAAAACTCACGAATGCCGTGACCTCAACTTCTCCAACACCGCCTGCAACCGCTGATCCCGATTCAACGCCTGCTCCTTCCCTTCCTGATTCCTTGGACGCGATCGCAGCTTCTCCAGCACGGACTGCACTCGATCCTTCTTCTCTCCACTCCACGACGCCCCACCCCACGGCTGCTCCGGGTGGATATAGTACATGCACAGCGTCACCTGCGCTGCCAGCGTCGGCGGCAAATCATCCTTCATCCACTTCTTCAACTCCTCCACGTCCTTCACCACCACCGGATTCTTCTCCAACCGCACCTTCAGCTTCGCCACCATTCCCTCCAACAACTCCCGCCATGTGTGGTTCTCCCTCCAACTCGCTGCCAAGCAGTGCGCGATGCGCAGAACGGCGGACAACACCACCGTCGGAGAGCACAACAGACACACTCTATCCCTCACACGCCCTCACAACAACAACCTCACGAGCAGCTGGTTGCAGGCTCTGGCCTTCGCGGGCTGCGAGGTGATGATCAGAAGGCTCGTCACGATCAATTGAAGAATGCAGTCGTCGCAGAGTTCCGCGGGAATCTACACATAACCGCAGACACCCGAAGCCACTTCAGGGAGAGACGATTGCGACGAGAAAGGAGCCATGAGCAGGTTCAGCACCACCGTGAACAGCGTCGCGCACTCCTCACACAACCCCTCTCTCACAACCGTCTGCAGAACCACCGTGCACAGCATCATCCACTCGTTCGCTCTGCTGCGCAGCGCCGCTCGGTCCTCCTCCGTCACCGCCTCCGACGGCTTGTCCCCGCTCTGCGGCACCAGAACGGCGAACAGCGTCTGCCCCTGCTCTTCCACGGACGTCATGTGGTGCTGGAGGAGCGAGGAGTGGGTCAGCAGAGCCGCTGCGAGCGACTTCAGACTGGTGATCCAGTGCTCCACCAGAAGCGAGGAGGGCGTGGCGGCGAGTGGAGTCTGCGACACGGAGAGAGGAAGGAAGAGTTGCTCTCGGCTCACAGGCGCGTCGAACACCACGCGGTCGGCTTCCGGCTCCGTCATCTCGCTAGCATTGCCGTTGCTGTTCAGTGTGGCGTGCGTCATCGCGTCCTCCTCGCGGAAGGATTCTCTCGTCTCCGCTGCTGGCTCCACTCCGATGGAGGCTTGGATGGTTGCTCGGCTCTCGAAGGCGTGCTCGGCTTCGGTGGGGTATTCTTGCTTGGCGTCGTCAGCGTCTTTCGATTCATTCACATTATCCCCTCTCATCTCACTCACACCTCCTCTCAATTCATTCACACCACCCCCTTCATATCGACTCAAATAACTCTGACTCACGGCGTTGCGCGTCGCCTCGAACGTCTTCCGCGGAATGGGCTTCGGAATCGACGACTTCACATTGTACTTCGGAATCGGCTTCCCGTCCGGTCCCAGCTTCGGCTTGCCCAACACTCGCGCCCCAGACCGCTTCGACAGCGCCTCTCTTCGCTGCTGGAACTCGTCCTTGCTTGGCTCCGACACCGCTTCCGCCTCGTTCGCGACGGACGGCTCGCTCTTCTCGACAGACGACGGCGACGTGAACGCATCGATAATGGAACGAATCTGGAGAACGTCGGCGTGTTTGCGCTGCTGCGCCTGCGCCATGATCTTCTCTGCACCACCCTGCTCCAGCATCACCTCGAACAGGTTCATCGCCACGATGCGTGTGTTCTTCTCCTTGTCCAGCACGCCGTCCAGAATGCAGTCCGTGATGCCGATCAAGCTGGACGGCGCGCATTGCTGTCGGTACTGCGACAGCCACCGCAACACCACGTAGCGTCCCTTGGGGGTCTTGCAGCCTTGCGGAAGGAACGGAATCACGTTGTTCACATCACCACTCTTCACCCACGAAGTCAACACCTCCATGCTATCCATCACCCCACACACCCATACAGTACACCGCGTCCACCACCGCGCTCTTCGAGTCTCCAGTCAGTTTCATCAGCTCGGGGAGAAGAATCGGTCCGTACTCCGCCGCGCGACCGTTCAGCGCCTTCACCAGCGCGTCAATACACTGAACCACACGCGCCCGCAGGTTCAGGTTGGTCTCCGTCAGTCGGTCCTTCAGCGTGTTCGCTAGCTCGCCGACGACCGGCGTGTTGAGGATGATCTTCTTGGCAAGGAGCGTGGTGCAGGAGAGAATGGCCTCTTGTCGCACCTTCCAGCTGTCCTTCTCGCCCGTGGCCCTCATGGAGGGAAGGAGGGCTTGGATCTACGGTGAACGCAAGGCGTGAGGAGTACCTCGTCGGATAGGTCCACGGGGTCCAGCAGAGAGGTGAGAGAGAGTGGGGGTGTTGTGGGCTGTGATGGGGTTGGTTGTGTCGTTGACGGTATCTCAGGGGTGTTTGTAGGAGTTGTAGTTACAGGAGCAACCATCTCAGTTGGGGGCGCCGTTACAGAAGCACTCACAGGAGTTGCACCCACAGATACACTCACAACAGACGAACTCAACTCCTCCAAAATGTGCTTCTTCTGCAGCTCGGGAAGCGAAAACTGTTCCACAAGTTGAGCCACCACCTCGCCCAGCTGTCGATGCATCTCACACAACAACGCGATGGAAGCGTTCTTCACGTCCAATGTCTTGCTCTCCAAACCCTATTCCATCACAAAATGAGCATGACACCACTTGAGGGGTCTGGAGGTAATTCACGATGATCTTGACATCAATCGAACTTGACCCGAATTCCTTCAGCACCGTCAACAACCACTGGAGAACGGCCTTCTGCTGCAACGGCTTCTTGCTATTCGCCATCACAGACACCATCTTTCCCATCACAGTATTCGGACCGATCTTTTCACATATCAAAGATAGAAGAGAGAAAATATCCTTTGACAACGCCTTTTCCTGTATCTATCCGTAACACAGCAATGCGACACCCACCTTATTCAGAAGACACGGAATGAGTTCGCCGCTACACCGCGGACCAATGCCACACGATGAAATCACGATATTCATGCCCTCAAGACCAGACCGCATGATGTTCACATTTGCAGCATTGCATTGATTTGTAAACGCGAGACAATACACCAAAAACGCCTCAGAATACGTCGAAAGGCTCTGTGCATTGTCCTTCACAAACAGCTTCATATCGTCGAATATGTCCACCTTGTCCTTCCATTTCGTGGATTCCTGAATGGACTGCGCCTTCCTCGCGAAGTCCGGTATCACCGATTCCAGCTATTCTTAACAACTCCGAAGACCCATACCGCTGTCATTGCCGTCTCTTTTGTATAGGCAATGGGCCCATCCCTGCAAGGATTCACAGGACACTGTCTGTGATGAACGGAATCAGCTGCAAATGAAGCAGAAATAGACAAGGCGTACGCTCTGGAGCGGGTTTATCGCGACCCGCACGCGTCGACCCGCCATCAGTGGACGGCATGGAATCACTCTCCTTCTGTCGCATGAAACGCGGTGGCAGGGACCGCTTTGGCCGACTGGGCCTGTCAGAAGAGAAATCGAACTCCATTTTTGAAAACCGCAACGGGAGTTTCAACAAACAGCGGAGAAAAACGAACTACTGAAAACACTGCTTCCAGAGGGATCGGAGAGACTTGAGATAACCGGAGAACGCCTTTCGCTTCTTCAGAGATGTCGACATCAAGTAATTCCAATACCGCTTGCAGAAGATGCAGCGCTGGTTCCCAAAAAGGGCTTGCTTGGAATAGTCCACGATGGTCTTCGTGAACCGCATGCTGTACTCCACATTCGTTTTCAACTGCAATACCCTATGATCAACACGACGCGCCAAGCACAAACGACACAATGAAGAGTCCCAGACACAGAGACATCGCAACCGCTCCCATCAACGGATTCGAACAAGTCGGCGTCCAACTACGATTCACTCCCACTCCTCACGACAACTATACAAAGCCCATGCAGGCCACGAACACCATGAGAACCCAAAAGGACACGATTGCGCCTTCTAACCCCAGTCTACACTTCACACGCATCATTACCACGCACTTGTCTTCCTGTCCAGAAAAGAAGATCGGCACGATGCCCTTCTTTCCCTCCCTCTACTCGTAACAGAAAAAGAAATGAAAAACGATGTCATACAGAGGAGGCTGCTTAATGAGATAGTAGGGCAGGCACGACAAGCAGAGAAACACGATAATCTGAACGGTGAAACAAAGGCAAGTACCGGTACAAGGCACAAATACGTGTAGCTGCTACGCTCCTTCAATGTGCCGATGAGCCCCCTTCCAGGTCGATACAGGCACGAAAACGCAAAAACAAGCACAGCGCACAATCCAAGAATGATGCGTTCGTCGCTCTTGGAAACGGGCATCCTCATCTACAGTCAAGAACGAGGAAAACGGGAAACGTTCACGTTCAAGTACTTGTTGACCCACTTCAGCATGGAAGACTTGTCGAGGGGACCCGAGCTGCCATAGTCAAACACCTTGGTCTTCCGAGTGGAAGAAGACGGTCCCCGAACTTGGATATGGGGCAACCAGCCCACTTTGCACTACGCTCGCAGTAAATCAGACGCACATACTGTTTCAAAGAACGAATACGCATCCTCTGCTCTTGCGATGGCAAAAACGACTTCCTTGTCACGCGATTCGTCCAATTCATAAAAGAGGGTGTGAAGACGAGAGAACTCCTCTTCCAATGACTCACAAGGAGGGCAGTTGTATCTCAAAGTGACTCCTTCCACTAGCATAATACTGTGCATCTCTCGTTGAGAATAGAATGACCGATGTGTAGGTTCTCTTCGACTTCAGGAGATAACTCTTATTCTCCTCACTCACGACAAATACATCTCTCCGGGCGTCAAAATCCCGAATCTAACGCAACAGGGGAAGAGAACCATCCATACACTTGTAGCCTCGTCCCATTCTCCGTGAATGAGCTGGAGCAGCGCAAGCAGAAGCAAAATCCGACTGCCGGTCATCCGATTTCACTCCAATATGATCTCTTCATCCCATTCACGAGTACGACACACCCCACAATCCGATCCTTCACCATGGATATGAGAATGGGGGTTATCCCACTCCTCAACACAACCCAATTCACCTCTTCCTCTCTTTCTACACCACTCACTCCTTCCCATCCCACCCCCATTTCCTTCTCAGCCCCATCATCACCCATTCTCTCTCCATCTCTTCCAACACGCACGTACACATCCACCCTCTCCATTTCAGACTTCAAAGCCACTCCTATTCACATCCCACACCTCCCACAGATTCAAAAGAACGCGAGCCCCATTCTTTCAATGCTTCTTCTCCGTCGCTCATAACGAAATGAGCACAATGGGTGTTTCGTTTCATAACCTCGTGTCCTTCTGCGTGAACATCATCTATTTGAACATCTATTGCTTCCTGTACGATTGTGTCGTGTCCGCGTCACGCGCAGATATGCAGTGGTTTGTCTCGCTCGAGGAGAGGGCAGCGTGTTCCGCATTGCAAAGGAGGTGGTGGACGCTGCCCGACATCACCCGTAGATTACGCACATGTTTAACCCTCGGATCTATGTCGTGAACGGAAGCAAGCCGGTGCGCGACGGGCATACAATGTTCTTTATGAACCATACTAGCTTTGCCGATTTCTTCGTGGATTGCTTCATCACCGGCGGATCCAGCTATCTCTCGCGGTTAGCCATCATTTTTCTCTGTCCAGGACCGAGCTTTTGCGGATACCTGCTCAACTTCGTATGGTTCTTCTGGAAGTTTAAGAAGATCGACCGAAACTGGTTCACCAAATTCATGCAGTCCAAGTGGGCATACCGGTCCGTTCCTCTTCCACGCGTCATTTGTAGCCCCAACAGCGGCTGTATCGTGTATCCCGAGGGAAAGATGTCTACGTGGAGTGGAGACAACCCTCTCAAGACTGGTGTGATGGAAGTCGCGTACAATCTGAACTGTCCGAGTCAGATCATCCTCACCAAGGGAAAGGTACCTCTCTCCCCTCTGTTTTACACGTAGGAGAACATCATTGATCTGAAGCGCCTCATCCTCCAGGAGAATGCGCACATCACGTGTTGCGTCTCCGAGGTGCTGATTCCTCGCGACTACAAGACGAAGGAAGAGTGGTTTGCCAAGGTGCGCAGTGTCTGGAAGGAGACGTACATGCAGTTGGAGAACGGCGAGAAGAAGGAGATCATCGCACCGCTTCCCGGCGTGAACACCGACCTGTGCGAGGATGAGAAGATCGCGAGCAGCACGGTAGTGTATTCCATCTGCACGCTCATCGCGATCGCCGCTGTTTTGTATGCAGTTTGTACCATGTCGCATGTTTAGTGGGAAACAAGAGGCAACTAACACCGTTCAAACACTCTGTACAACCGATCCGTGCTCGCCATGAGTTGAATCGCCCCGCTCCCCCACAGGCGGTCGTTCAGAATCATCTGTCGCTTCACCTGCGGGTACAGCACCGTCTGGAACACCGTCCTCCACTCCTCCACGTCCCCCGACGGCAGAAAGCCGTAGAACCGCGCGACCTCCTTCGAGATGCGGTACAGACAACTCTCCTCGTCCTCGTAGCTCACCTCCACGCCGAGGTGGTACAGAAACAAAGGCAGATACCCGTAGTACGGCTCGTAGTCCACCAGCAGCAGTGGCAAGGAGCGGAGGAGCAGCCGACCATCCTCCGTCTTCTCGAAGGTGATGGAGAAGTAGTCCTTGAACATCTGCGCGAAGGAGGCCAGCGTGTCGAGGGCGTTCTACGCGTGAGGGCGCTGAGGGAACCCGACGTCGAGCGACGCGCTCTCCTTCTTCGCGTCCAGCACCGACCGCATGCACTCGCCCACGTCGATCTCCTTCTCCATGAACTGGATCTTGTAGAAGCAGCCGAAGTTGAAGACCACCAGCTGGTAGAAGAACTCCTCTCTAGCGATCACACGCGCACACCACGCTCACAGCAGAGGACCGTTCTGCAGCAGCAACAGCGTGTTCTCGTACTGCACCACCGACAACAAACACCCGTTCAAACAACTGATAAACACACTCTTCTGCAGCACGTCGCGCTCGTGCGTGCACAACTCCCCGGCGCGCTTGATCTCGTTGCACAACGACAGAACGCTGTCCAGCTGCAGGTCCTCACGCGAGGGTTTGTAGGGCGTTTCACTCACATAGTCAGAGAGGAAAGAGTGCTGTGGCTTGGAGGGCGTCGACGGCGCGGTTGACGAGTCGCTCGCGTCGACGCGCGAGGCGGTCACGACGTCCTTGTTGGGCGAGAGCCAGCTGTCTTCCAGTGCCTGCGACAGACCGCTCGGGTCCGATGAGAGAGGGAGTTTTGAGGGCGTTTCAGTCTGTGATGGGAAGTTTCCCTTTGACGGAGTGGTGTTATTCTCGTTGTCAGGTGCCGTTCCTTTCGTTGGGGTCGCAACACTTCCCTTCTCGGAAGAGCTCCCTCTCTCTTGAGAAGAATTCGCTTTCACTAAAGACGAACTCACTTTCACTGAAGAAGAACTCGCTTTCACAGACGCCTCCACACCCCAATTCAGCGTCCGCTGCGAGTAATCCACACGGATCTTCTTGTTCCCCGCCACGCTCTGCGCCTCCACGCTCTCCTTCACCGGCGACCGACCCTGCTTCACGCCACGCGAAGACAACACACACCCGATGGACTGCGAGTCGATCTCGCGCTCCACCGCCGACTCGATCTCGTTCACCACGCGACGCACCACGTAGTCCTCGTCAAGAAAGCAGATCTCGCGCTTGTTCGGATGCACATTCACGTCAATCAGACTCGGGTCGATCCACACCGACAGGAAGCACAACGTATTCTGGTTGCGGCTCTTGGCGTTGGTGTCGCTGCAGTAGTAGTACTGCTCCAGAACGCGACGCACGCCGATTCGGATCCGAGTGTGCTGGATGAGTCTTCCGTTCACGAAGAGGATGAACGACAGCGAGGGAGATATGGAAACGGGGGACTTGGGGGAAAACACGAGATCCGCGGAAAAGGGACATTCGACGTTGGGTTCCTTGTCGATGTGAACCTCCTTGAGGGTTGGACGAATGGACGCTCCGATAACGTTGGAAATGCTGTCCACCAACGATGATGCAGGCTGCGACTTGAAGAGGGTTTTATTCGGGACCTACACTCACAGAGCGAGCACACTATCACTTCCTTCAGGGTGAACGAGATGCCCTTCGGTGCGTAGTAGATGCTGAAGATCTGCATCAAGGAAATGATGAACTTGGTCTCGTCGGACTCCTTCTGGCTGTACATACTCTGACGAAGCGGTATGTTGTAGAAGAGGTCATCCACCGTGATGCTCGTGCCCTTCAGCGCCGCCGTCGGCTCGATCTTCCCATCGATCAGCGTGTTTCCACTGTAGCGCGCTCTAACAGTCAAACTCCATTCCCAACTCCACTTCCAACCACACACATCCTTATCGCGCTTTGTGATCACCATAACGTGACTGACCGTACTAATGGAGGCCAACGCCTCCCCACGGAAGCCAAACGTCTGAAGAGTACTCAGATCATCCAACTGGTGCAGCTTGCTGGTCGTGTATCGTTCGCACAGAATCGGCAAGTCATCCTTCTACGCATGACACCATCCGCTTCGTTCCCACCAAAATGCCATCACCATTGTCCTGAATCTGCATTTGCTTCATCCCACCTTTGTTCAGAGAGACGACGATATTCGTCGCATGCGCATCGATGCTGTTCTCCATCATCTCCTTCAACGCTGCTCCGGGACGCATCACGACCTCTCCAGCAGCAATCTTATTCACCACATCCTCACTCAAACGCTGTATATGATGCCTATTCCCTGACTCCCCATTTCCATCGAATACTCTTTGTTCATCGCCGTCTGGATGTGTAACAATCAACCTATTGACGGAATATGCAGTTTGGGGGAAAATGGGTTGGGATTTGTGAAGAATGCTGTCATTCGACTCTAACAGACAAACTCTATTGAATTCGGGGAGAAGGAGGCATACAAGCACATTCAAACGCCTCTATTCGGAACAACTCTCTGTGTTTCGACACATCACTCCACGTGTCGACAACAATACCACACCGTCATCCTCTTTGCCTCCCCTCCTCCTCTCCTCTATTCTTGGGAAATGGTTGACAAGTGAATGCACATGTTATGCACCGATTATGGTGCACCAGTGGTCTCCATGATGATCAAGGCGGTTCCTCATTCACTATGGGGTTGTGACAAATGTGATTGGTCCTCCATTCTGAAGACTTTTGGAGTGGTGCGTTCCATTCATTCTTTTGTTTCTTTAGTTTATTCGAATGAGTCTGTGCGCTGATTCCTGCCCTCAGCAAATGTGCGCGTTTTCTGAATCCTCACCCTCTTCTTCGCTGCATGAAGGGCTTTCAGCGCCTATTTACGCGTCCGCTCCATCTAACGTTAGTGACAGCCAACGGAACGCCGAAAGGGGTCCCAACACTATTATTCATCCCTCTTCCTCTCCATCGTTGTGTAGTTCTAGTCCTTTGTAGGAATTCTTCGCGGACGCATG
The DNA here is from genome assembly GCA_027406325.1 of Blastocystis sp. subtype 2. Classification (NCBI taxonomy): domain Eukaryota; class Bigyra; order Opalinata; family Blastocystidae; genus Blastocystis; species Blastocystis sp. subtype 2. The sequence goes on from JANPWJ010000775.1 coordinate 11,107, forward strand.
TTACACGTAGATATAGTTGTGCGAAAGTCCCGATATCCCGACTTTCGGCTAGATCCTCTAGTTGTATTCCGACGGCCCGATGGGTCCCTCGTAAGGAGGGTGAAAAGCGCCATTCGAGGGGAAGGATCAAGATCGGCAAGTACGTCTATCACGCGTATGTCGTCCCACCTTGCAGATTCTGGTCAAACTCGATCAAGCCCTACTCTTACAGCTGTTTACTAACAAACCCAACAACTTCATATTAGTTTTGGATTCGCCCCCGTGGAGTACTTCTGCTGCCGATTCGCAGGACGCAGAATCTACACCTCATTCACGTTCACCACAACTCACCTGGAAGGAGCACATCAGGTCCTCGTCAATGCTCATCATGCCTCCAGCATTATCGAACTCGCCACAATAGTTCGGCGCAGAAAACACAGTTACAAGGTTACGATCCGCGAAAAACTCGTAACCATCTTCTACCACCTGGTGCGCTCGACACACCAGATCGAGGTCGTGCTGTTGAAGGAAGTTCGTCACAATGTCCGCCGCAAACGTGTAGCTCACGCCTCGGTCATTGATACCCCAACCGCTGAGCAACTCGCGATCTGGGTCCGACCACAACAAATCGCACAACAAACCCTTGTCAGGGACATCGCAGGGCCTCTGGATGTCGCTGATCATGCTTATCGAAGACAGCTCGGGAGAGAGTCCACCATGCATACAGATGATTCTCCCCTCGATCAGCGCGCACACCGGAAGACACTTAAAGCAGTCCGAAAACAGCTTCCAGAGACGAATATTGTATCGCCGCTTGCACTCGTCGTAGAAGCCGTAAATGCGGTTGATGGAGTCCGTCTCGTGGTTCCCTCTCAGTATGAAAAAGTTCTTCGGGTATTTGATTTTATATGCGAGCAACAAGCAAATCGTCTCGATGCCCTGTTTACCGCGATCGACGTAATCCCTACACGTAAGCGCGCTCATCGCACCACATACCCCATAAAGAGGTAGTTCGATTCCGGAGGGAAACCGCCGTATTCGAAGAGACGAAGCAAATCGTAGTACTGACCGTGAATATCGCCTGCACGTAATCCATGCACAACAAAAACAGACCACAAACCTTTATCGGCGCAGACAAATTCAACAGCATTGGCTGACTCATAAAGATGTCCGTGGCTTTACTCAGCAACGTCTTGATTTGCTCCTCGGGTAAATTCACCTCCTTTCCCGGCCTGGCGCCTCGCACCTCCAACAACCTGTCGATTATGGCATCGACGTCGAATTCTTCTTTGTTTGCCATTGTACTGTGATTCAATATACCTCTATACCACGATGAGCAACTGCTTGCCGCAATACCCTTTCGTCAAAGGAACAACAATGATTCAAATGGAAGAGGGCAATACCTTGACCTCGACAAACTCTAGAAGAGGCTAAGCGCTTACAACTATCTAGTTTCTCCGAAGAGATGAAGAATGTGAAGAATTCCCCACTTGCAATGCGCTTCTCGGTTTCTGGAATGGCGGAAAGCGCCTCGTTTTGGGGAGGAGAGAACAGCGAAAACAGCTAGGAAATTTGGCAAAACACGATTCGACAACAAACACTCCATACAATTACAACTCGAACAAATTGACACCGCCGCAGTCGCAGAAGCACTTGC
>JANPWJ010000776.1:0-10948 GCA_027406325.1 Blastocystis sp. subtype 2
AAACGACAACGTAGTTGTCTGCGGCAGAATCGTACAGCGCCTTGAACATGCGAGCGGCATTGGAGGGACCCATCGTGTGGGAACTCGAGGGACCGTGACCGATTCTACCTGTGATAGGGAAAACCGACACGTACCTATAGAGCTCTCTTAGGGAGGGCATACCGCTGGTTTGGGTACTTGATGTGTAGTATAGGTGGGATAATCCCTAATCTGTTAGAGCACCTCCAGTTCTTTTCACTTTCTTGGAAATAATGCGGATGTAAGTGGGGACCTTCTTCTAGGAATGAGCCGCAATGGAGCACTTCCACCATTCCCGTTCCGTCGTTCGAAGAATTATCTCCTATCGAGTCGTCAGTATCAATATCCATTTAAGAGAAGAATGAGGGTTTGGAAGAAATGGTGAAAACCCCCCATATCAGTTGGCTTCCGGGCGTTTCATTGGTTGAATGGTCAAAGTGGGGGTACACTCTTCGACGCCTTTTCCGATTCCTACGATACAGAGTGAGTGGGAAGGATGGGAGAAACGCGCCCGTCGGTGAAATCGCTTCGGAGGAGGAGAATCGACGGATTCCACAATTCACTTTGCAAGTCGATAGAATAGAAATGAGCAGTGGCAGCGCAGTCCAGAAGCGGACGGAGGGAGAAACACAAGAATGCTCTCCGCATTGTCACTAAGGCACATTTGCACAGGCGGCCTGCTTTCCTGTATCACTCACGGGAGCAACGCGATTGCCGCGCGCTGCTTTTCGAATGTGCTGAGTGGCGCGGTTTTGAAACAAATGAAGTCGAGTTATGAGTACGACAAACATCGCTCTCTTCATCGGAATAGACGACATGAAGAACTATCGCGCATTATGGAGAAATCGACAGATCTCTCACGAGAGGAGTATACAAATATCAATCACGAATTGTCATCACTGTACGAGAAGTATGACTGCTACAAGAAGTACATTGTGGGTGTGGCGCGCGTTTTTGACGGCGTAGAAGGTAAAGAAGGAGATCGAAGAGGCAAAGGAGTTGATTGCTGAGGAAACGGACAAGGAAATGATCAAACTGGCGGAGGAGGATCTCACCCAATTACTGAAACAGGAAGAGAGTATCATCGAGGAGGCGAACCACATATCGCTCCCTTCCAACTTGTTTGTATTCGTTAGAAGGGCTAATCGGTGTAGAGAGGACAAGAAGAATTGCACGCTGGAAGTGCGCGCTGGAGCGGGAGGCGCCGAAGCGTGCCTCTTCACCGAAGACATATACAGCATGTACAAGAACTATTGCGGACTGAAGGACTGGAGATGGTCCGTGCTGTCTCTGAATCCTGCGAGTGGTGGAGGGTTGCTCCTCTCGTCTTTTCTCACGCGTAGCATTAAGGAGGCCATCGTGAAGATTACGGGAGAGGGATCCTACGGCGTTCTCCGGACGGAGAGTGGTGTGCATGTTCGTGTCTTCTTTGCGTGTTACGAGTAGCGTGTTCAGCGTGTGCCCGAGACGGAGAGTCAGGGACGCATCCACACGTCCACGATGACGGTGGCAGTGTTTCCTGAGGTGGAGAATGTGGACATGCTGATTCGACCCGAAGACTTGCGCATTGACGTGTACCGGTCTAGCGGAAAGGGCGGCCAGCACGTGAACAAAACGGAGTCAGCAGTGCGCATCACACACATTCCCACGGGCATTGTTGTTGCGAATCAGGATGAACGGAGTCAGGTGTGATGTTTCGTGTTCTAGTTATTGCTTAGCACATGAACAAAGCGAAGGCAATGCAGATTCTGGCGATTCGGTTGCAGAATCGACAGGATTCGCTAATGAACGAAGAGGTGGATTCGGAAAGAAGATCATATCCTTTTTGAGGAGGAAAGGTGGTGGCTTAACGGAAACGCAAATCGGCACGGGAGAGAGGTGTGAGAAGAATCGCACCTACAATTATCCCAATGTGGAAGGAAGCGATGGGAATAATGCATAGAGTCGCATCACGGACCACCGCATTGGGCTGACTCTCTACGGAATGGACAAAATGATGAACGGGGAGTTGCTAGATGAGTTTGCTTCCGCCTTGAAGCGGTGGAGGATTCAGAAGGAGTTTGAGGCGTTGGAGAATTGAAGTTGTTTTGTGGTAAATGAGTGCTTTCTTCTCGTTCGTGGTTTGAACACGGGATTATCACGAGTTGAAATCAGAGTCATTACAAATTGACTTGAAGTCGGCATCAACACATCCTGATCTGAAAACGAAATCATGGATGAACAACACGCATCAATTCAAATGAAAACACATCACACTCCCAAGAGACTACTATACAAATACAACAACTCCGCCTTCATCCTTCCTTCGGGAAACACAGTGACGTCGAAATACGAGGGAGCCACCTCCGCCAGCCACTTTCCCTCCACAATCGTCACAGTCCGCAAAAAGGAATTCGCCGTCTTGATGAACTCGTTATAAATGACCCACTGAGCTGATGTCACGGATGATGAGGGATAGATGCGCGCTCTCTACGCCTTACGATTCAGCATTCAGACTACTTCATTGTCCTTCGCTGTCAGGTAAAACCCGTCCCGATCGAACAATGCCGACTGCATGTAGAACCCCGCGCACAAGCAGCGCCGAATGTTTCGCTTCCTCTCCAGCGACGACATCATGGGGTTGTGCACGACGGGCAGGTGCAACCGATCGACAATGCCGCACAGCTGCTCCCGCACGCTCAGCGCGCTGCTGAGGCTGCGACAGTTCAAACAGTGCGCGTTGCACCACACAACACGCTCGCTCTCGCCCACTCGCTGGAACGCGTCGAAACTACCCCTCACTCTTCCCTCCATCTCTCACATGTTCATCAACGAAATATGGTCGGATTCCGGATCGGCGAACATCTTCCAGTTTTCCTCGCCGCCTCCCGCCACGGCCTCATCCTCCTCGCCGAACGACCGCAGACCCTCCGTCTCCCGCATGCCTCGCCGCCTCCCCGCGGGACGGCTGAACACGCTCGGCACGGAGAGCATGGCGATAATCGTGAGTATTTCCGGTACGCAGTCGTACTGCGGCGCCAGCAGCAGACACTTCCCCAGCTGCGGCTCCAGCGGAAACTCCGCCAGCGTCTTGCCCAGGTCCGTGATGGCGCCCTCGGCGTCGAGCGCGCCCAGGAAGAAGAGCGTCTCGAGCGCGCGCATGAGGGTTTGCGAGGGCGGGGGTGAGATGAAGTCGAACTTGGCGAGGTTCTGCACGCCGAGGCGTTTCAGCGTGAGGACGACGGAAGTGATATTGCTGCGAAGGATCTCGGGCGTGGTTTGTTTCTACGATGAAGGCAGAGAGCGTGAGCTACGGGGAGCTGCGTGTTGAAGGAGTGCTCGGTGAAGAGGCGGAAGCACTTGCCCGGCTGCGTGCGACCCGCGCGACCTGCGCGCTGCTTGGCGGAGGCTTGCGAGATGGGCGTCACCACCAGCGACTCGATGCGCGACTTGGGGTCGAAGACTTTCTGCTTGCAGAAGCCGCAATCGATGACGAACACGACGCCGTTGATGGTCACCGACGTCTCCGCGATGTTCGTGCTCACCACGATCTTGCGACACCCCGCCGGCGTGGGCTGGAAGGCGTCGGCCTGCTGCTGCGGGGGCAGGGAGGAGTACAGTGGCACGATGACCAGCTGCTGCTTCTCTGGAGGGAAGGAGCCCGTCTCCCGACGCAGGGCGCTGCAGGCGTCGTTGATCTCCTGCTCGCCCGTGAGGAACATCAGAATGTCGCCAGGACCCTCGTACAGGTGGATCTGAATCGCCGTCTTCACGGAAGCCGCCACGTAATCGCGCTCCGGCTCTGCTGTGTAGAACACCTCCACGGGAAAGAGTCGGCCCGGCACGCGAAACAAGGGCGCGTTGTTGAAATAGCGCTAGTGGTGAAGAAGGGGAAACGGAGAAACTTGGAAGGAGGAGACGTCGAGCGTGGCGCTCATCACGACGAGCTTCAGGTCCTGTCGGTAGTGGAAGATTTCCTTGATCATTCCGAGAATCACGTCGGTGGACAGAGTGCGCTCGTGCACTTCGTCGAGAATGATGACATCGTACTTCTTGAGCAGCGGGTCGGTGATCGCCTCTCGCAGAAGCATGCCGTCGGTGACGTACTTCAGCATCGTCTTGGCGCTCGTGTTCTCCTCAAATCGCACCGAGTAGCCCACCTCAGCGCCGCACTCCACGTCCATTTCCTCAGCGACGCGACGCGCCACACTCGTTGCAGCGACACGACGAGGCTGCGTGCAGGCAATGTGGGGAACGTGATCGAGCGTTGAATTCAGCAGATGAAGGAGCAGTGCCTACATGCTAGGAGAGAAGAGCAACGAACTTGAGGGATTTGCGTCGTCTTTCCACTGCCCGTTTCGCCTTCGACAATGAGGACGGAATTCTTGGTGTAGGCATCCTCGAAAACATCGAGGAATTCAAAAACGGGGAGAGAGCGCCGTGTTCGCAGAATGTCGAAGAAACGCCTCGAGAGCGGCTTTTGGTTTAACGGATTCAGTCTGGACTCAAAAATGATCTGCTTCACAGTTCTGGATTCCTTCGGCGGGGAAGGACTCCGATGTCGGTGTCGGCTCCTCGATCGAGATCGACTCCTCTATGCTTGATGCATGGTACGCAATCCGAGTACACTCCTGTGATGACGAGACATCGAGACGGAGAAGTGTGGAAAACAAACACAATAATCCCTAAACACTTTCGGTCCCCAATTGGTGGGCAAAATGGTAGCAAAGAAATAATACACACACAGCCATACGTCGCCTAAAACACCCTCGGGGGTGAAATCAACCACTACTCGTGAGGAGAGGGGACAAACACGACTATCCTTCTTCAGCGGATACCTCGCCTTCATCATCTTCACGAGTCCAGGAAGGACGAGACGAACACTACGCATTACAGTCTGAATCGATCCGGACATCAATACGAGCAGGAAGAGAAGGAACGCCGGAATCGTGAATCCCTACGCTAAACACAACAACGAGAGAATACGACGTATTGCTTCATGTACTTGTCAACCGTTTCTTTGGCGCTTGTGAAGAAGAGGACGTAGAACAGTACAAGGAACTGGATGATGTCGGTGATGGTCTACGGTTAACGCCCGCTCCGAGGTCAATACAATTTTGACAACAAAGACACGATGTCCCTCTTCCGCAAGCATTCGCTGGAACTCGCCATCGCCGTGGTCAACAATGACTTCCTATAGGTAACGAAATGGGAGCAGACACACAAATCGGCGCTTTGGCTTCACCGGAATGTCCTCCTCAAGGTCGTCCACTTCCTCCGGAGGCTCCTCTTCCCACGGACAAATCTCATCGTAGCGCATTCCATGCTGGAACGTGAGATATGAATAACCGTCCTCGTCACAGTCCTACTCCTCATGCGACACAGTAATCAGTACGAGAGAGGAAAGCCACTCGTCATCGCTCACCTCCACTCCATTTTCATACAGCACAATGGAGTCGGCTTTGGGGTGATACGGGTAATGTTTCTCCATCAATTCCTTGACATCCTTCATACTCACATCCTTTATGAACGCAAATGTCATGTCGTCTCCATACTCCTCATTGCGACGAAGCTGGAGGTAGTGCATCAAGCTCATTGTCTTTTCCTGACGAAAGCAGAAATGCGCGAAATCGGAGGTTAAAGTTGAATGGCAAAAATGGGAGGAGACGGTTTCTTTTCATCAGCCGATTTCGCAACAAATAGCGTACTGTGTGCGTCCGTTTTAAAGCTATCTTCATACAGCATGGAATATCCTTCGAACAACGAGGACAGCATGGGAAAGGAGGAGGAGTTGACTATGAGTATGGCTTCTTTTTGAAACTTAGCGCGTAGTAAAGAACTCGTTCAAGAGTCTGCAGGAATACTGCGAAACGCTCCAGAACGACAAACTCAAGCTGGGGTATGAGAAGGAGTCGCTGGAGGAGAGCAACAGCAAGCTGGAGGCGGAGAAGAAGAGCATGGGAGAAGAACTGGAGAACACGAAGAAGCAGCTCCAGGAGTGTGAGGAGTCGAAGAAGGAGCTCCAGGAGACGCTACAGTCTGCAATTTCGAATCAGGAAACGACGGAATCCAAATACAAAATCCTCGCGTCGGAAATCCAGAAGATCGAGGAGGACCTCGAAATGGTGAAGAAGGAGTTGCTGCGATGAGCGTGTGTAATGTGTAGACGCGACGAGCTGAAGAAGGAGAACGCGGCGCTTCAACACGACGAGCCGAAAGAAAGCACTGTGTTTCGTGTGTTTATTCTGTTATATTTAGAATGCCGTTGCTGCGGAGAGTTCAACGAATGTGACAGAGCTGATGGAGCAGCTGGAATCGTTGAAGAAGGAGAATGAGAACCTCAAGGCGAAGAAGGACGAGTATCTGGTGGGGAAGCAGAATTGAAAATCATGACTAGAGCCAGCTGAGGAATTCGCGTCAGCGTGAAGAAGAATTGGAAGCTCGTGTTTCGGGCGAAATGCTCGAGCGGTCGTCGTCCTCCAGCGACGAGGACCTCCTCGCGGAAACCCGAGTATCGCACTTGCAGGCGCGCTACGAGTCGGGAGTCGGTACATTGATGATGGGTGACAAGTAGCAGATCAACGATAAACGGAGCAAGTCGCAGCTGCTCGACGCGCTGGCCGCGAAGGAGAAGGAGATCGAGGAGTTGAAGGAGCAGTTGAAGGGCGACAAGCGTGAGCCGGTCGTTCTTCCGGTGGCGGGAGAGAAGGAACGTTGTCAGCCCCTGTATGTGGACGCTTTGAAAAGACTTTGTGACTGCTATGAATCTATTGCGAATAACTTGTTTCCTGTTTGTTTGCGACACGCAGTCGTTCTTCATTCTTTCTTTGGTAATGCGTTTCCTGAACTTCCTTTTGCTCTGTGTTGTACTGTTTTCCATGGCCGTAGCGTACAACCCCTTCCCCGCGGACGAAAAGCTGCAGTCGGCATTGTGGTTTCGTTTTCATCGTAGATGGCCCGAGTGCGTGGGAGTCGACGCGGACGAAGCGGTGAAGACCATCCGTGGCGACTGCTCCTACTGCTCTGTCGTGGTGATGAACGAAGTGAGTTCTGCGGATGCGAGTTGACGGTGTAGCACTCTCCCATGACGATGGATCTACAGATAGATAGAGTGCGCGTGATTGTCGATGGCGAAAACCGTGTCATTGTTGCTCCGAGAAGAGGCTAATTGTTTGATATCTGGTGTTTGATGGAACAAGCAACCGTAATGACTCTGCGCTTCCGTCACCCTCTGAATTGTCTCGATGAAATGCAAGAACACCTTGTTGTAGGACCACCTCACGTGGCGCTCCGTGTAGTTTGCAAGATACTTTTCGTTGAATATCCCGGAGAGGAGATTGGGCTCCTGGGAGAGAACCGAAGCGTAGCACTGCATGAAGTAGTTTCGGATCCCCTCGCACTGCGTCACGATCAGTATGAGCATCAGATTGGACGCTCTCGTCTCTAATCCCTCCTTGGTGATGCAGCCCGTTTTGGGAGACAGGATCTGCTTGTAGGAGGCAACGAACACGTGCTCCGTGACGGCCGGGTTGGCCCGAAGATACGACACCAAGCCCACATTCGGATCCTGGTTGAAGGGAATGGCTCCGCGACTCGCTTCTGCGTAGTGGAAGTAGATCAGATACAGACACTCCATGGTCTTGAACTCGCAACTACAGGTCAATCGCCATCATCGCGCACTACTCAAACCGCTCCAGCGAGGGCAGCATGAACTCGATAAACACACGGATCTCGTCGAACGACGCCACATCGAACCCTCGGATCAGCGAGTTGCACACCATCAGCGATGCATTAAACACGCTCTTCATGAGCAGCGGGAAGAAGGTGAGTTGCGGCAGCAGTAGCGAGAGCAGCTGAATGTACCCGTGAACGAGCCCTCCCTCCCACTGCATGTTCTCCGAGATGGCCGAATTCGTGATGATTTGTGGAAACACGTTGAAGAGCAGCGACAGCGTCTTCACGCAGAAGTCGGAGTGTCTAGCCCTGAGAGGAGACGCGCAGACCCACTTGCGGATGGAGAGGTCATCCGTAGGGAAGGACTTGACCGTCTGATCGATGACGGCGAGCAGCGAGGTCAGGAACGCGAGGTTCTGCTGTTCAGTCATCTTTGATAACTATGAATCACTGAACGCGCCATCGCCCACAAGTGCCGCGATGTCAGTGAACAGTTTGAGCACGAGGATGCGCAGCTCGTCGTGCAGTTTCATCTGTCGGAACAGCTGCGGCAACAGCCCCAGCAATTGCTCCACGAACGGCAGACACGGCTGGCACTCCTCCTCCTCGCAGACGCCGCGCGCGAGCGCCAGGAGCGCCTGCGTGTGCTGGAGGTTGGCGATGGACTTGGCGTAGTCGGCGAAGTCGGTCAGCGCGGCGACGGAGGCGAGCTGCTGGTAGACGGTGGAGAGGATGGTCTGGAGACAGGCGCCGTAGCTGGCGGTCTACGGTGAATCGGACACGAGACGCGTACGTCCATCATCATGCCGCGGATCACGCAGGAGGCGAAGGAGCGCCAGTGCTGCACGGGCATGTCGTTCAGCGCCTGGAGACTGCCGTTGACGTGGTCCTGCTGCACGAAGTCGACGAGCGCCGTCACCAGCTCGCTCCACACGGACATCTACGCGATGAGACACCTGCGTCACCGCCACGTTCACCGTGCCCACGCCGTTGCGGAAGGTCTGGTCGAGGAGGAGTTTCAGCACCTCCACGGCCGCTTTGAAGGGCACGTTCTCCTGACTGGTGCTGGCGAGCGTGATGGCGACGATGACGTAGAAGTCGCTGCTGAGGAGCGGGCGGTAGGGCAGGTACAGCACGACGAACTTCCGCAGGTAGCCCAGGATGCTCTGCAGCACGGTGGAGGACATCTCGACGCCCTGCAGCGACAGCACTTGCTTCATCATGTCGTTCTAGGGGTGAGGGACGGACGACGCGGCCACGATGGTGTCCATGAATTGGAGTAACGGATAGTCAGGGTTCTGTTCGATCTCCACAAAGGCGAGAGGCACCTCGTCGCTGTCAAAGTCGCTGACGAAGTGCTTGATGTACGTGATGAGCCAGTACAGTTGTTCCTCGTAGTAGTCCAGCTCCGCCTCGTTGTGCGAGCCCTGCAGCGAGGTCAGGATCCGCTTGAAGGTGTCGACGAGAAGCGTGCAGCTGTCGCCGGGCTTCACGCGTCCCAGATGCCCGATGGCGTCCTGCTCCTCCTCGAAGGTCCACTGGTCCTCGTTCTCGTCGCGCTGCTCCAGGTCGCGCCACAGCGCCTCGCTCGCCTCCTCCGAGTAGCGGAGAACGATGGCCGCCAGCTGCAGGCGCGTCTCCAGCGAGAGCGCGTAGATACGCTGCGGGAGGTCGCCGACGGTGCTCAGGATCTCCGGCGTGTCGCACCAGTAGGAGATCACGTCCACCACCATGCACACCACCTCCTCGCACTCCTGCTGCAGCTCCACGCAGTCGTCCGCCAGCGCGGGCGTGTTCACGATGCGCAGCAGGTCCTACGCGTCACGCGGCAGCAGCAACTCCACCTCGTACAGAATCGCCATCATGCGCTGGACCCTCGCCACCAGGTCCTTCCACATGGGCAGGAACACCATCACGTCGGAGGCGTGGGTGCAGAGAATCGTCTTCAGCAGCACGGCCACGCGCATCTTCTCGCGACAGTCGCCCTCGACGCTGTCCGTGTTGAGGCTGCCGCCGCTCTGCTGGATCGCCTCCAGATAGGGGTGGTCGATGATGTCGAGACAGAAGGCGGCGAGGCGGTGGAGGTGCTGCGCGTGGGTGCGCGTGGAGAGGAAGGACTGCGGCGCGTAGGAGCCCAGGTACGTGAGCACGCTGAAGATGTTCTGCGGCAGGGAGGAGTTGAAGCGCTTCAGGAAGTAGCTACAATGAACGAGAACACGAATCGTCACATCTTCTGGAATTGCTGAATCATGGGCGCCTGGATGAAGATGGGCTCGAAGGACACGTCGGGCGTGATCAGGTCCGTCGCCATTCCCGTCTTCGTCACGGAGCGGAACTCCTTGCTCTTCGGCCACGGCCACGAGAGGACTTCGGCGAGCAGGGAGAGCGCGAGCTCCAGCATCTGCTCCTGCTGCTGCGTGGCGGAGGCGTCGAAGGAGGAGGAGAGACACAACACGGCGTCCACCACCCACTGTGCTGTCTAGGCATCATCCGCGAGGTCAGAAGCGACTTGCTTGAAGCCGTTGTTGTAGTAGGCGTTCAGCGACGCCTTGTGCATGTCGGTCGAGAGGGAGAAGTCGGAGGCGTTGTTGCACTTCATGCACTGGATGAACGCTTCGAGCAGCTTCATGCTTCTCCAGGAAGGAGCGCCAAGACGCTGGAAGAAGAGGACGGAGAGATCGGAGGCGTGGGAAATCCACATCTGCTTCAGGAAGAAGCACAGGACTAGCTCCACTTCGGAGTAGCCGAAATCCGAAATGCTTCGATTTGTATCGCCAAGCTGTTGGTGAAGGAGACGCGGAAAACGCAGGGACAAGGATATAATCGAGAAGAGCATATCGCAAACAGCGTTCTGCTCCTCTGCGGACATGTGACACCACTTCTTTGTCAGTAAAAGACCATAGAGTTTGGCACTCTACGCGTAAGGGGACGGAGACACACTCACATAAAAGACACAATAGGACTGGCTGCTTTGGCATAAACAGGACTTGAAAATCTCCTCCGCGTACTCATGTTGCGAGAGAGCTTCGATCATGGACTCTCCTTCCTTGTGGTTCCTGTAGTCTCCCATCATGATGCATCTGCGATCAATGCAAGGAAAAAGGACTACGCATTCTCAAACAGCTGCGTCGCTTCTTGTAACGTTTTGATTTGTGACAAATCGGGCATGGACGACCACTGCAACCAAGAAGAGCCAAAAGAAGGAGGAAGAATAGAGGAATCTAACAAACACCCCACAATTGAAGGACTCAATTCTCTCACAACGCTTAAACCTTGA
>JANPWJ010000783.1:0-10479 GCA_027406325.1 Blastocystis sp. subtype 2
TTCTTGCTGGTGGACGACAAGGGCAACAATTTCTTTGACGGTCTTCTGTAATTGCGTCGGGGTGTTTGTTTGCAGTAAGAGAGGAGTTGCTCATTGTGAGTGTGAAGACGTTCATTATGAATGCGAATGAAAAGCAACTGACGTGAACACAAACAGAAGAAACCCACTGAAAACAAACACAACAAAACTGAATAGAAACAGCAACGCCACTCGCATCATCTGCATACTTATGCTGCGTCCGCTCCAACAAATGAGCCTGAGCGGATTGCAAAGCCGATGACAAGGACTCCACCAACGAGGGACCCAGAAAATGGCTCCTCACAATCTCGTCCTTGTCGAGATAGGACAAAAACCCATCACTGCCGAAGAGAAGCAGGATGCGACAACCCTCGTACTCCGCCTTCGAAAACGTAACCACCTCGCTCGTCGGAGTGGAGATCACTCCGTAACGGTGAATCAGCTGGTCTCCGATGGAACGACTCATCGCCAACCCCCCTCGCGTGCACTCCTTGTTAGCGAACACGCGCGGCACCAGCGGCAGGAAGGGCGCGATGTTGTGCTCGCTCACCGTACCGTGGCTCGCCTCGATTCGCTTCTCCTCTTCAGGAAGAAGGGGAGAGTGAATCACGTTTATGTTCCGATCCTTCACAATCTCGTGGTTCCTCTGGATCGACATATAGCACCTAGAGTGGAAGGAAAACACAACGCATACTCGGAATCACCCACGTTCACACTGTACAGCGTCACACAGTCCCTCTCCGTGGAGCGGAGGAGACCGATATTGGCAGTGCACCCGCTTCGCTTCGAATCTACAGTAGACTCTTCCACGAGGCGTTTCTCCGCTGCAGACAGTGCGCGCTCCATTTGTTGCAGAACGTCCTCTCTGGAAAAGGAGTTTTCTCGCAAGAACTCCGACAGGAAACAATTCCGCACAAACGAGGCAACGTCGTGACCGTCCTTCCCATGTCCGTCGAATATGCCGAGCAGCAGTGAGTTCGATTTGGCATCGTAGTACACCAGAACGCGATCCTGATTGTCCTTCTTGCCGTTGTGACTATTCCTTATGCGCCCTGCCGAAACGTACCATTTCAATGTATTCCATGCGAGCGAAATGGGAATCTCGCTCTCCTTCACGAACGGAATCCGCTCAAGGTCTGGGGGATAAACGAGCAGCACATCGTCCTTCTGCCCACCAACCACGTCCACTAAATCAAAAACAAACATACCATAGACAATTCTTTGTTACCAACTACGCCTCACTAATACCTGCATTTCCAACCACTGCACTTCCAACTACTCCTTCCCAATCTCCTTGTTGCGGACTCTTCGCACAATGCCCATCAGATACGTGTTCCTGTTCTTCACCTTCGAGAAGTCGGCCTTGATCACGCTATCCAGAATCTCCTTGATGTCGTCCTTCGGGAACGTCGTCACCGCTTCGCGGGACTTCTCGTCAAACTCCTAACTCCTCAGCCCAACGTCCATTCCCCACGGACCACACAATCTTCGCCTTCTTCGCTCTCAAGTACGTTTCGATGTACTTCTCCTACGCGTGATGATCACCGCCCTCTCCCACGTTCTGCTCCTTGGTTCTCTTGTTGTGCAGGTTACGCATGCGGTTAATATAATCCTTCTTCTTCTAGTCCTCACACGCCCTGCCGTGGCATTACAGCACTGTGCTTACCTCCATCCTTCGTCTCTTCCACATTGATCATGCGCCCGTTGAAGTACGTCCTGTGCAGATTGATCGCCTTCCATACCGAACCCTCCGGAATGTCCACAAACGCCATGCCTCTGAACTTGTTCGTCTCCTTCTCCCTCATCATGCGAATCTGACGCACCTCTACGCGTTACAGAGCCTCCCTAGTCCCACCAATCTCGTTCTTTGTGAACAACTCGCGAATCTGGTCCTCCGATGTGTCGTAGGACAACTGGCCGAGGAACACGGTCTATCCGTGAGATGACACTCCAGCCCTCGTCCTACGGCCGTCTTCGATGGATCGATCACTCGCTTGGTCCTACCCATAACCACTATCAAGACAGAGAACGCCTACTTCTGCTGGTCTTCATTCTCCTCCTCCTCCGGCTTCTTCTCCTCTTCCGCAACGTCCTCCTTCTTCTCTCTAAGAATTATCAACGGAAGTCGCGCCCAACTCCTCCTTCTTTGGAGCATCGTCTACGCATCAAACCACCACCAATTGTGCACGTACCATTGCCTTCAAACAGGATCTGTGCCATGATTCCGATCGGGAGTCCACACCGCTGGTGCCAGCAAACAGAATCTGACTCGCACGCTCTGGAAGGAAATCGAGCTTCGCAAACAAACACCCCTTTAAAGGTCATACTGCACACGCACCTTGCCGAGAATCGGGTTGCCCTCGAAAATGGTGACCGTCTTCTTCTCCCAGTTGTAGAGAGCCGTGTGGATGGTGTACAGCGTCGAGCAGCCGCCGTTCTGGTAGATGGGGAAGTCCTTGTCGCCGAAGTCACCCAAGATGTACAGCGCCTCCTTCATGCTGCGCGCAGGCATGAGCTCCTTGGCGCGCGCCATGCGGTGCAGCGAAGAGTCGTCGTCGATGTCGTCCACCATCGCGATGTTGAACATGTTGGCATGGAAGTGCGAGCGCTTCTCCGACGGCGTGTAGAAACCGTACTACCCTCACACACTCACCACCACACCTACCACACCGAACGGCGCCACCTCCACGTCGTACGCTCTGCGCTCCGACAGCGACATGATCTGATAGTTGTGGCCCACGAAGCACTTCGGGTTCATCACCACGTGCAGCGCCTCGTCGATCGACTTCGCCTCCAGCAGGCGGCGCGTCACGAAGTTTCTGCCCCAGCCCTTCGTGTCTACAGATGAGCGCAGACAGAGAGCGCCACTTCCCTGGTAGGTCTTCAGGTAGTTCATGGAGAAGGCGATGTGGTGGTTGTAGCCGAAGGCTAGACATCAGGGCAGAATGATGCGCATTACCGCTCGTGGCGAGCTGGCCGGCGTACACGTAGGCGGTGAAGTCCGACTTCACGAGGCCGTCTAGAGTGAAGAGCAGCGAGAACGCCTACTGTAAGCAATGCGCATGTGGAGCAGGAAGGTGCGGTTGCGGTCAATGTCGACGCCGTCCTCGTTGTGGGCGATGATCACTACGCGTCAAGCGAGCAGAGAGCCCCAACGCTGATCCTCCTCGTTGATCAGCACATCGGAGCAGTGGTCGGCGAGCGTGTAGCGCATCGACTCGGGGACGAGGTAGCTGAACTCCTCCTCCATGGTGTACATCAGCGCCTGCTCGAAGGGAACCTTGGCACCGTCAGCCATGCCGCGAAGCTCCTCCATGAACTCGGGGAACTCGCGTCTCTACGCATCAACAGAAAGAACGGGCGAAACGTGAATCTCCACCACTTCCTTGATAGCCGCCTTTCCCTCCTCCGTAGCGGACCAGGGAATCAGCGTATCCTGCATCACCTTGTCGAGCGCGTAACGCTCCTGGACCACGGCTCTCGTCTTCTCTCCGTACTACGAATGACGCGAACGAGCCACGCGGACCTGGAAACCGGCGTCGTAGTAGTTCTCCGCGTTCACGAACACCTCTTCGAGGGTGTAATGGTGAGTCGGAACTCTAGAGGTCAGCCGAGACGCGGAAGGAGCACTCCTGAGCAAAGAGAACGGAAGCAAACAGCAAAACAAACAGCACAGCGTTCATAGTGGCACTTTTTGCGATTCGTCGATCTGTGGAATGAAACGCCTCGTCGAATAAACACAATTCACCATAATATACATGCACAGTCGAATCGACCGAATCCTCACGCCCCACGCTTGTTCTCCTCCAGATCCATAAAGAAAGAACTATCAAAAGGAGCCGCCCCTCCATCCACTCTCCCCTCATCCTCGTTCAGCAACCGCAGCAAATCCAGCGACTCGTATTGCGTCGAGTGGGATATGATCCCGGGAGCGCCGTGCGACGACAAATCCCCGCTGCGTCGACTCTCCTCCGTGCCTTCCCGCTCCCACGACGAGTACACTCCGCGGTTCAGAGACGGCACGCCCGCGTTCGTTCGCAGTCGAACAGGAGGAATCGAGGGTCCGCTCGGCATGATGGGAAAAGGCTCGTCGTAACCGGGAAACGACGAACGCAGCGAGAAGTCGAGCGCGCCCGGCGCCGGAAGGGGCTCGTTGCCCATGATGGTGTTCTACATCTCACATCGCATCTGCATTGCCACCCCCGACAGAAGCAGCGTGTCGATCTGCTGCAGACTCGCCTCCTCCTGCGTCACGGGCTGCGAGCTGTCGATCGCCGGCATCGTCAGCGTCATGTCCGACGGGTCGAAGATGTCGAACGAGAACGAGTTCAGGTCGGTGGACGAGTACCCGAAGCGTCGCGGCGACTGCACCGCGCTGAACTCCGGTCTACGCGTCACATCGCACCACAGCACCCACCCCGACTGAAACCGGTCCTCCAGTCCCGCGGTGAACCCGGTGAAACTCCCACTCTTCCGATCCACCGGCGTCGCGGCGGGCGTGCCGACGTCCACCTCCTCGGGCAGCTGCAGCGAGCCGCGTTGCTGCTGGCGCGCCGCGTTGCGAGCGTTGATCTGCTCCGTCGCCTTCTTGATCAGCTCCGCGTACGAGCTCTCCGCGCGGTACTCCAGCGGGCGCGGCGGCTCCGCTCGCGTGGGCGTGCTCGGGTGCGCTGGCGGGTGCTCGGGCTTCGGGGGAATGTGGAGGCGGAGGAGATTTGCCTTCGCGTTGTTGCGGCTCACGAACGTGCCCAGACGCTTCTTGCGCACGCCGTTGCGACTCGCGATCGAGTTGTAGCGGTTCTTCACGGCGTTCTCGGAGCGCCCCGGCAGCAGCTTGCTGATGTACGACCACTTGTTGCCCATCTGGATCTGGGCGTTGATGAGGATCTCGTCTTCCTCCTCGGTCCACACGTCCTTCGTCACGGCGGGACTCAG
Source organism: Blastocystis sp. subtype 2 (assembly GCA_027406325.1). Lineage (NCBI taxonomy): Eukaryota > Bigyra > Opalinata > Blastocystidae > Blastocystis > Blastocystis sp. subtype 2. Next base: position 4,954 of record JANPWJ010000783.1, read on the forward strand.
ATGGTTCAGCCACCGCTCGCGACACTGCACGTGAAAAACGACAATGAGACCCACCTGCTTGCCAATGCGCCCGTTGATGTACGAGGCGATCGTCGACCACTTCTTCGGACCAAACTTCTCCACCAACGACCGCAGGATGGCGTCCTCTTCCTCGCTCCACGGACCCTACGCGTGGGACACGTGTACGCGCGCCCTACCTTCACGGTTTGGTCGCGCAGGACCATTTCCCACCGCTTTTGACACTGCTCTGGAGTAATGTGCTGATTCCTAAGCTTTTGACAAACTTTAACCCAGTCGTTGCTCCCATATCGAGCCACTGCCTCTCGGACCATCTACGGCGTGATTCCGCGCTCGGGCCAACGACTTCATCCAATTCCCTAGTCCACAGAGAAGCGCCGGCTGCTGCTTGATCTTGCATGGGAGAGACGTACGAATGCAGAATAGAACAAAGTAACTACGACATCATCACTCTGACAAGACGCGAACAACGAACTACCAGGTACACTGCGGTATAATCACAATGAGTCCCTATGCACTCCTCCAGCCACAAACACAGGAAATGAGTACAAATGCTATGCGGGTGGGGGTGCGCAATCGCAGTGCATCCAGGGGGTGTCACGTTCTCGGAAGAGTGGAAAACGGGCGTGTTCATAGATCGGCCAGTGTGTGGAAGGGGAAACGAAGAGTTTGGAAAGGGAGAACGCGACAGAAATGATCGAGTCCTGTGGCTGTCGTATTCGTAGTAGTTGGGTCATCCAATGGATGGGATTCAAATTCTGTTCCAAATGAGATAGAGTAAGTTGGTTTCCGCTCATGGCTCTCCGTTCTCGGTGCTACGCTTTTCGCACCGAGGTGTCTGCGAAGCTCCAACCGCCAATCCATCTCCCGGAAGGAATTGAGATGCGTGAAGCGAGAAGGGGATTCCCGCGGTTCTTCCGCCCATCATTCTTCTTTAGTATCTTTGTGGATACCATGGGTTGTGGTTCTTCAAAGGAGGTAGCACTCGCTCCTCTCGCTCATACGCAGTTATCGGTGACGAACAGAGAGGAGAAAACGAGGGACGCGATGATCGTGCCGCAGCGACCGCTGGAGGAGAGTCCCAAACTCACCATCAATGACTTCGAATTGGTGAAGACGGTGGGAAAAGGGTCCTTCGGAAGGGTCTTTCAGGCACGGATTGTGGCAGCTGCATCAACCCCTAGGTTCGCATGAAGGAAAACGGGAGGGTGTACGCAATGAAGGTGCTAAGCAAACAGCAGGTGATCGAGTGGGAAACGAGCAATTGCTCCTACGTAGAATGAAACAATACCAGCACACGCTCGCGGAGCGAAGGATCATGGGTACCATCTCCCATCCCTTTTTGGTGTGGTTCGGGTTGCCTCGCCGCGCTTCACCGATAGCTTGCGATACGCGTTTCAGTCCCAAACCAAACTCTATCTCGTGATGGATTTCTTCAACGGAGGCGAACTCTTTCACTATCTCGCCAGAGGACGCTTTTCTGAGGTTTGGTTTCTTTGCTCGCTTCACTGCAGAATCGTGCTAAGTTTTACGCTGCGGAGATCATCCTCGGCCTCGCCTACCTGCACGATTTCAACATCGTCTATCGCGACCTGAAGCCGGAGAATCTCCTTCTCGATCCGGAAGGCCATCTCCGCATCACCGACTTCGGACTCTCCAAAACGGATATCGGCGGAGACACCGCGCATTCACTGTGCGGCACCCCCGAATACCTCGCTCCCGAGATCCTCCAGCGCCGCGTAGGTCCTCCGACGAGCTATTCATCGTAGTCCTACGGGAAGAGCGTGGACTGGTGGTCGCTGGGCATCCTCATCTACGAGATGATCAACGGCTTGCCGCCCTTCTACGACGCCAACCGCAAGGTGATGTACCACCGCATCCTCACCGCGCCCGTCCCCGCCACGCCCTTCATGTCCTCCGAAGTGCCTCTTCCTCCCTGCGTTCATTCTAGGCGTACGATATCGTCTATCGCTTCCTCCAGAGAGACCCCTCGTCTCGGCTGGGCTACCGAGGGTTCACCGAGATCCGAAACCACCCCTGGTTCAGAGACGTGGACTGGGGCGCGCTCTACCGGAAGGAGGTTACGCCTCCCTTCCGTCCCACTGTCTCCGACGCCGAGTCCACGGAGCAGATCGACGAGGCGTTTACCAGCATCGTCCCTGTGGTGACTCCAACCCCTGTCAACGCGGTTCTTGTCGACCAGTCTGCCTTCCTGGACTTCTCGTATGCAGAGGATGTTGTCCATTAGCCATCTGCCAGGACGTTCTCTGTTTCAAGTGATGCTTCCCGCTCTCCATCTTAGTGTGCATTAGTTGTTCCGTGTTCTGTTTGCTTTGAGTAGTTGCGTGTGTGCGATTCCGATTGGAGAGTAGTTCACTCTGTTTTGTGGTTCCGATTGGAGGGTGCTTCACTCTGTTATGTCACTTGATTGGCACTTCACTCCAGAAGTGAGTGCTTCGTTTGAGAACCCATCATCCCATCCGAGAAGCACGCAACGCACTTGAAAACACACCACTCTTCTCCTCAACGGAATCACTTTCTCCCACAAGAGTGCGTCATGATCCCAGGAATCGCTCGCTGCGGCAGCGCACTACTCCAAACGGTAGTTCGTTCATCTGCACACTCCTTTTCGAGAGCGGCTTCGACGAATAGTCTTTCCGGTACGTTCCTTTTCGTAAGAACGAGGAGTAGTATACACCTATGGCAAGGGAGCGATTGGAGCGCTTGGACACAACGATTACGACGACAGAGAATACCCCTGCGTTTTCGATTTCATCTTGACGTCACACATAGCTGTTGGAATCGCTCGAGGGAAGAGGAATCAAGAAAATCGCGTGTGGATGGTAGGGCTGTGCCGTCCTCTTCAGAATAAGGGCGCACAATTGTCTGATCGACGGCGATGGCGAAATGATCATCTTCGGAAGAACCCAGGACGTGCGCAACATCATCGGCTCGGGAAACATGATCTCCTACCTCCCCAAGGTGATCCGGTCCTTTAACAAGTGTGTTCTGTTCATTTCCTTCATCTATAGCTTCTTCAAGAACACAGTCATCGAAACGCGCTTTCCCTCCGTTCTTCCCATCGACGACGGAAAGTGCATCGATGTGGCTGCGTCCATGGCACTCAGCTTCTGTCTCACCGATACTCGTCTCCCCATTCGCACGCGCTCACCAGTAGATCACATCTACGCATACGGATATAATCGGTATGGACAGTGTGGAGCCGACGTGAAGGACATGAATCTGTACGCCCCCAAGCAGGTGATGTTGGACGAGGACGAAGTTCCGGTCAAGGTCGTCTGCGGTTTCCAGCATGCTTGCTGTCTGTGTGAGAGTGGGCGTGTGTATGCCTGGGGAAAGGCCAATCACGGGCAATTAGGTCGTGGCGATGTAGATATGACATTCAAGCCGCTGATGGTGTGTGCAGTGCGTTGAGATGACGAATAGATGGACACGGATGCCTCGATACACTACCGTGATGTGTATGCCGGCTTCAACTCCTCAATCGTATATGTTGTGATTCGGATCAAACGCTAGTTGATTTCGGATGGCGGAGACCTGTATATAACGGGCAAGTACTGGGGCGATGGGCAGAACCGCAAGAACGCGAAGATGTTCGGCGACAGCGTTTGCATTGTGATTGGCAACTCATCCGCAGACATATCCGCGTCAGGTCCCGCTCGATCACAAGATTGACCTGTTTGCCAGCGGGCAGTTCCACATGACGTATACGGACACGGACGGAAATCTGTATCAATTGGGACTTGAAGATTCGGACACGTACCGAACGATAGGGGAGCAATCGAAGCGCGATGAATCGGAGCGCATGCATCGCGAGCCCGTTCCCGTGGATATGAAGTCGGTCGAAGGCATCAAATTCAAGAAGCTCCGCTGCTCGTTCACGGACTCGTACGGCATCACGGAGGAGGGAGACGTGTATAAGTGCGTGTAGTGTTTCGTGTTGATGGATAGATGGAATTGGCTGTCCTCCCCGTCGAAGATGAAGATCCTGGACGACATCAAGGTGGAGGACATTGCTTTCGGGTGGAAGCACACGATGGTTTTGGGAACACCTCGTACATCGCAGTGCATGTGTTTGTTGGGGAAATGAAAGGAGTGATTGTGATAAAGGAGAGCAGCGCTCATGTCCATTAGAGAAGCTAACAGCACACGTTTGTCATGAAAACAAGAACAACACACATACTAACGGCGATCATAACTACGATCCCTTCTATCATAACTGCGATCCCTTCTCTCATATCCACGATCTCTCCGATCATAACTGCGATCTCTCCGATCATAACTGCGATCCCTTCTATCATAATCGCGCTCTCTCCTATCATAACTGCGAGAACGATCGCGACGATCACGAGAACGGTCTCTGTAGCTGCGGCGGTCGCGAGAGGACGATCGGCTGCGAGAGCGGTGACGCGAATAGTCGTCGCGTCTTCGGTCTCTACACAATGACAATGCCGAGGAGAACCCACACGTTGTACTGGTCGCGCATCTCATCGGACGACTTGCGCTTATTTCTGGCAATCGTCACGTTGATTACCGTTCCGGCCACCTCCTTCCCGTCCAGATTGCGAATCGCGTCCTCCGCCTGGTCGCGGCTGTCAAACTCGATGAAGGCGAATCCCCGCTGTTCACTACCGATCACCGCCGAAGCGCCTCCCCTACTCCGTGCCATACTTCTTGGGAATGTAGACATCCCACACGGTACCAAACTTGGAAAACGCGTCCTTCAAATCGTCGGGGCTAGGCGTCACGGAAGGAAGCAAGGACTACTTGGTGCGATCCAACAGGTTGCGAACCAGGAGAGAGCAGTGATCACTACAACTAAGCGCAACGATGCAAGAGCACACGGGTTGGTGGAACGCTTGGTGCTGCTTCGGTAATCACGGCTATCGCGGCGACGCATGCCGCTTCTGCTTCTGCTGTGTGATCTGCGGGACTCGGAACGACGGGAAGGAGGGGCTTCCGAGCGGTGATTCGAAGGAGAGCGGGAATTCGCGTTGCGGTTCGAATCCCTTCGATTCAAGCTCGGACTCCTTCTCGACATCGATCTCGAACCACTTCTCGATCGCGCATCTCTTCTGCTGGGACTTCTTCTCGAAGAAGACTCTCCACCGACTAACTCTACTTCGTCACCGCTTCACGACGCAATCCAATACCCGACAGATTCTCCGTTTGCATTGACACACTTCAAATGGGTTCCATGACGGAATGCCAAATATCCTCCCCTTTTCCGACTCCCTTTTGCCCCCTTTTCCTGTCTATTCTCCTTCCCACATTTGCGTGACTCTACAGCATGCTGTCGTTCGTGATGTCCGGGGAAAGGTAACCGCATAGATTGGTATCAAAATCTGCAAAGCTGGTGAGTGTTCCCACGGCTCGCTGTTTCTCGGCGTTTGCTCCCACGGGTAATGGGAGGTTGCGTTGCTTTCACTGAGTAGTTGCTAAGCTGGACGGAAAGAAGATCGATCCCCATACTCCTTGGAGCAAGAG
>JANPWJ010000785.1:0-59381 GCA_027406325.1 Blastocystis sp. subtype 2
GCAAGCTGGAGATCCGTGCTGCCGCCATTGCTGCTGAGAAGGCTAAGAAGGCTGCTCTGTAAGAAGTGGATAGCATCGTCAATAAGAATTCCATCTTGTTTGTTTGAATTGCCGTTTGGATGGACTCTCTCCAGAGCATAGAGGAGGTGGGGTTTGTGACGGATGGCAGTCGTCTTGACGATTCCGGTGATTCGTGGTCTGTCCTCAATGAGGTCATAGAATCCGTGCCCCTAGACGGAAAAGAGTTCCCAAAGTACATACCCGCGCCCGTTTTCCTTCAAGAGCCGCCAGTGTACAAAAGGTTGCGGATCGAATCGTGATTTTAGCACGTAGCTCCTATGCTCCAGAGTATGACAAGTTCAAACAGTTGTTTCGGTGTCATGCCACGAAGAGCGACTACTATATCGTATATCCCAGTGCCACGCGAATTGAAAGGGTGCGTGAACGGATACAGTCCAATGAGGAATAGACAGTCCCCATTCCGCAGACGGTCTCGAAGGCGCAGGGAAGTGCAAACGCCTTTTCTTCAACATACAGGGAGGAGGTGGAGGTGTTCATCGCGAGCCTGTCCGTGCTGCTGACGCAACTGAATGCGGACAGCAAGCGAGCGGGCGTGTTGAAGCAGGAGATTGCTGTACCACTCGTTGCGTTTCATAACAACATAGATATTGAAAGACATGGTCTCTTCCTGTGGGGAGGATGCGTCTGTCGCCAAGGTGAATCAACTGCGTGCATATCACGCAGAATTGCTGCAGAAGTATGGAGCTGTTTTACCGCAAGACTCTCTTGTTTCTTTGAAACCGATCATTGTCGTTTGAATGCTCCTACAGTCATGAAATGCAAAGGAAATTCAAAACGGAGCATGTAGCAACGAAAAGCGCCTGTGCTCCAACAAACACAGAAAGAGGCCTCTTCTTCCATTTCGATCCCAAGGATTTCGTTCTTCAAGAGGATAAAGGAGTCGTACATGGTTCGCAGCTTGGTGCAATCCTGCTGCATCTTCTCCTTCAGTTTCTGTATTTGCTGCTCGATGTGGTCAATCTGGGTGCGTATTTGCTCAATGTTCTGCTGCTGGATGCTCACACTCTGAATCTGGTTCACTTCGATTGACCTCCTTTCCACTTCGTTCATCTCCTTCAGGAACTGAAGGGCCACTCTCAGCTCCTCTTCAAGATGGGCTTTTTCCTCGCATAGCTCTGTATATCGTGTTTCTAGTCATAAGAGAACGTCAAAGCACATAGCACTTGAGTCTTCCTGCAAACGAATGACCGTGTCCAGATCCGCCAGGAGGCATTGTTCGACCTGCGGCAGTCTTCCGATCTGATATTTATATGCGTCTAACACCTGAATTGTGGCAAAGCGCTTTCGTTCCCTTCCCATTACCGAAAACGGCAGTCACCTACGCGGATGCATCGCCCTGACTCAGCGCATTCATGAACGATATGATGTCTGAAGACAGACGACTAATGGAGGGAAAGGAGGGGTTGTTCACTGATTCGTGTTCATTGAAGCGCTGGTTGATGATGCGTTCATCTACACGGTAAACTGCAGCGTTCCTGGCCCACTTTGGGACATGCTACCAAGAAGAGGATGATTACTAGCAAACACGGCAAAAGAAGAACTCAAGCGATAGAGTACACTTTGTATACGGATGACTGAATGGATCTGCCCGTCTGAACCACGCAGTCCTGGATCTTCTTGCTGCACTTCACGCACCGCTTCTTGTTGTGGTGGCTCTTGTGGGCGGGGAAACTAGAACGAACCTCCTCCTCCGCGACGCAATCCGGCGAGAAGTCGAAGATGTCGTTGAGCGCGTCCTCCTTGACCATCTCCGAGGGAACGAACTCGTGGGTGAAGAAGGTCGACTCCTTGAAGGGGTGCCTCAGCTTGCTCGTGATGCTGCTGAAACACGTGATGTCCTCAAAGAAGCACATGTTGCAGAAGGACCACCTCGACGAGGGAGGGCAGCGAAGCGGCGGAATGACAAGGGTCCGGTTCAGTTCGTTCGCCACCTTCACGATCGCCGACAGCTCCGCGTGGATGTCCTCTATCCGTGACGCCGCTCGCCCGCGCGTACGCTCGTGGATGCGCTCGAAGGTGATGTAGCGAGCCGTGGGGTCGCTGTACACGCCGTTGATGTCGTGAGGGAAAAAACCCATCTCCTTGAGTCGCAGCTCCTTGTTCAAGCTGCCTCGCACGTAGTTGTTGTGGAACATGTAGAAGCCCTTGTCTGCGCGTGATTCGTCGCCACCCTGAAGATCCCAGGCGTACTGGAAGTGGCGGAAGAAGATCTCGCCGCTCGGGAACAGGTCCTGCGGGAGCAGCAGGCTCTTCACCGGCACCTGCTTCACTCCCGCGTTCATCGCCTCCTGATCGTCGGCGTGAAGCCTGCTCCCGAGATACGCGGACTGCTTCATTAGCTTCTTTCCGTCCGGCGTGGAACGAATAAACATGAAGCCGGAGCAGATTTGGACATCGCGCTGCGCCAGGAAGTCGTAGTCGGGAAGCGTGTCAAAATAGGGGAAGGGATTCCGGAACAGAACGATATCCGAATCCATATAGAAGGTGTTGTATCCGCGCTCGACAGCGTACGCCAGAATGATCAGCTTCCACTTCAGTTTGTTCTTAAACACGATGCTGCCTTGCGCGGATGCGGTCTTTGTGTTTTTAATCGTGAGAGCGGAATCCTCCCACAATGCCACCGGGTAGTGTCCTTCGCGGAGTTCCTAGGCATCAGTCCCGTCCGCCGATCCACGCACATCATAGCAATCGGTATCTAGACACACCACGATCAAGTTCCTGTACTCGTCCAGATGGCCGGCTGAGTAGCAATTGTAGAAGTGCTTGAGGTAGCCGTAGTCCGTGATCATGATGAACACCGTGTTATTCACACTCTTCCATGGCAGCATGCGATTCAGCGTGTAATATAGCCGATTCACGCTGAGCTGAGAGCCCTCCTTCACCGACGATTGCTGAATCATCTCAATGGCATTCATCGAAATCACGATCGCCAGCGCGATTATTGTCTTGAGAAGTGGTTTCAACATCAACGCAATCCTGCCAGTACGAGGAATGGGACCCAAACGCACTTCGCTCAAAGAAAAGATGGATGATGTCGTTCTCTTGAAGGGATGCGCTGTGCGCGAGTCGTTCTTCCTGTGTTTACGAAAGTGTTTTGATGTGTTTCAAAGTCGGGTGTTTGTGTCTTTTGTCGTTCGGAGTAGCGAGTATCTTTCAGAACCGTGTGTGTCGTCGAAGGAGTAGCGAACTCCTTTCAGAGGATCTCGCGATGACGCTTCTTCCCGACACGCCACAGCGCAATCCCAAGTGCGTCTTTCCGTTTGGAGGTGAGAAGAATCGAGGAATTATTGAAATGGAATAAGAGTGGAGAGAAATGGGTTCAGGAATTAATGGAGAGAGATTTGTGGGAGGTCACCGATAATGGTGAAGAATTATTCTTTGAGTCGTGTCTCTTGCTCCCTTATTTCAGATAATTGTTTGTCTCTGTCAGAATTGGATGATCATGATTCTCTGATATTTCTTTTCACACTCCACTCGCCTTTCCCAAATCCAACAGTGACAACAAATCCACAACAACTCCAAGTCAAAACGATCGTCGCCTTCGCGTTCCACCGAAATGACACGTCCCTTCAAGAGAAGCACTCTCGAAACACTCTGCAACACGCACACAAAAATGAAATGGGAAACCATCCTAGTCTCCCTTCTCTGCCTTGAAGTCGTCATCTGTCGAAATGGTTCACATGTCTCACGTGCAGGCGCTCACACCGGCGATTGCCGCTTCTTTCTATCCTTATCCGTCTGCGAGTCTGGGAACGTTTCCTCAACGAACAGCATTCATGTAGCGACGTTGCTCCTCCTTTCATGCAGAATTGCCAGTTCCGCATCCATTCTCAAGTTTCGGGCTACTGCTACTGCAAGGACAACTGGAAGACCCCGTTGCTGGAGTGCAACCACAGAGAAACGTCCTGCGAAGAGGAGTGCAAGAGTCTGGGTTTCGTCTGTGCAGTAATGCGTAGAATGCCATGGATGGAGAGCGACGACGGGTTGTTCGCCCTACGGAAGAAGGAACAGGGATGGGGATCGTTCGTGCGCGGAAACGGTTCCGTCGCATAGTTCCGGGTACTGTTTGTGCAGCAACGGAAGAAGAACGGCGTTTTCTGACTGCCATCATCGCGAGTTCACGTGCAGCGAGAAGTGCGACTCCATTCCAGACTCCTTCTGTCCCGTGATGGATCCGAGCATCCGGTCCTCTTCGGCAACGGGTTGTTCGGGAAGCGTTGTCTTGGAGAATCGGCACGTCCGCTCCGTGGACGTATTTTTCGTGACAGAGAGGGGGTATGAGACGAGGCTGTTCACCATTCCCTCCCTCGAGCGCAACAGTGTAGCGGAGAGCGCAATTCGTGATGGACTAGATATCTCGGTTCTGCGCTCCATTGGGAATCCGCGTATATGACAGCGAGACGGGGACTCTTCTGTACCAGCGTGTTTTCCGCGAGCTGGGCTCCTACCACCTTACGGTCGCGAATTGCTACGGTTCGATTGGTTCGCATGGATGACGGTTAGCGGAGGCCCCGGTTGTCGTTCCCTCCTCGTACACCACGATCCGCTCTCCCGCGTCCGTGTTTGAAATGAAGTGGAAGACGATCCAGACGGCGTCGGAGCCGCTGCAGGACGCGGAGGACAAGTCGTTCTCGTTCCTCCAGGAGCTGCCGCTGATTCTCTCTGCCCACAAGGAGTCCTTCAGTAGCGTCCTTCGCGAGAGGTGATTGCGTAGCGTGGTCCCGCAGGGTGGAGTGTCCGCTGTGCAGTCACCCCGATCCCGCGCTGACAACGACGTGTCCGCGATGCAACGGCACGGGAGTGGAGAGGGTCGCGCACTCGCTGCACGCCGTGAGGCAGTCCACGAAGCGAGTGTGTCCGCTGTGTTCTGGGTACGGGTTCGTGAGGAGGGACAAGGAGTACGTGTGTCCCAAGTGCCACGTGTGAGGTGGTGTGGCGAGTGAGGCGTAGAATCAGCACCAGCTGGACGAGCTCGTGACGCGAGAAGCCGTGATTCCCGAGGGAGCGCCGGAGGGATACCGCGTGACGTTTGAGGGTCTCGGCGACCACCTGCCCTTCCACCGAGCAGGCAGTGTGGTGTACACGCTGCACTACGCAGTGCCGAAGGGCTATCGCGTGGAGAACGCCGTTCTCGTGTACACGCACGCGGTGAGGGCGAGAGCGAGGGATGACGCCTAGATGACGCTTCGCGAGATGATCCGTCCCCAGCGCTTCTCCCTGACGACGCCCTTCGGACACCGCGTTGCCTACGCGTACCAGCCGTCCGCCTCGTTCGTCGTGCTCGCTGGAGAGGGACTGCCCGTGCTGGGAAAGCGAGTGAAGTGCGAGGGCTTCTTCGTGCGACGGTCGCTGGTGAAGGGGGATCAGCGCACTCGTTCCTGTGGGGGTGGGGAATGGGAGTGAGGGATAGGCGACGAGCGGATTCCCCAGTACTTGGAGGGTGTGTGCAGATGCGATGGGCGTGACGTTCCTTACGATGCGACGAAGGGAGGCAGCTTGAGGAGCTGTCACGACCCGAGTGTGGCTTTGACGTGCGATTCACGCGTAGTGTTATGCGGAACGCTCAGCCGAGGCAACCTGGTCGTTGAGTTTGTGATGAAGAGCGCGTCAAGCGAAGTCCCTTTATGATGTGTTTTATGAGGTTGTTGTGTTGAAGAGAGTTTATCAGTGTTGCGTTGAGTAATCGCTTATCAATGTGTTGAGTAATCGCACAACAATGCATTTCGTTGAGCAATCACCAAACAATGCATTGCACCAACGCACAACACACACTCCATCCAACAAACACACAAACCAACTAAAGGAACAATACGTGAGAAGAACGCTGACTGACACCCAACTTAGGAAGAAGAGTGTTCTGCGTAAAACGAATGGCGGCGACAGCAGCGGCACCGATGAGACCCGCCACGATGGCTCCGCGAGGTCCAGCTACGATGAAGAAGAAGAGACAAACCTACCAGTGCATTTGAAAAGCAAACCACCCGTAAAGCCGCAGAGAGTGGGTCCGAGGTAATCGTTGCGGCTGGTGAAGGAGTCCAGATGAGACTTCTCCATGCCCTTTTCGCACAGCGCATACCAGATCGCTACGAGGTGAGGAGGACGCGCAGCGAGCCGTACCCATCACACCGAGCATGTTGCCCGTAGTGGAGCCGCGCTTGGCGCTGTAGTTGAGCATACTGTTGAAACGGATCTTGAACGCCGAACTAGGGGACTTCTTGATACCCTCGATGGCTCCGTAAGTGCCTCCGGTGACCAAACCTACAGAATAACGAGGAGGGGAGAAAGGAAACCTCCCAGATAGAGAAGAGCACAGTTGTGCATCGTGCGCTCGTTCCATTTCCTCTGCACACCCGATCCTCCAATATAGTCCGGAGCGTCGTTGTCGATCATTCCCAGCATGGGAGACAGCTTTGAATAGTCAAAGTCGGTGGAACTCGTGTCGGGGATACCAAAAGGGTTGCTCATGCTGCGCTTATTGTCTGGTTCTGCCTGTTCACGAAACGGGGAAAGAGAGAAGGGAATAACGGGAATTGGGCGAAAGTGGCGGGGGCGCGGAAATGGTGATTCACTTCGCCCTTTTCTCCTCGAGGACCGCTGGAATCCAGGAAAACATCGCTCCACGGAACGGCAAATCGTGTTTGGCGCGCTTCCTGTCAATAGAGGAAAAGAGCATTCATAATTCACTGGACCAAAGGATCAGAAGTCATGGAATCTTCCGTGTATCGCGCGAGCGGGAGGGGATGAAGTCATAGAGCGGTTACAAATGACCAGCTGATGGTCATTCACGATCTCCTACTCAAGAGTCCTCCCGGAGAACTGTACGTCGTATTGGAAGGTGGAAAACATGGTAACGAAAATGACGGTGTAGAAATCAAAGATCTCCTCCCGGGTTGTGATCTTCCGCAGGACTTCGTGGAAAGCACATTAAAGGAATACAATTTGACAAACCACGTGCTGGCCGACATTAAGGACTCCCAGAAGCACTTGGTTCTTGTCGGCTCGCAGGATGATGCCTCAAACGTGTACTACGACGTCTTCGAGAAGAGGGCATACCAATTTGACCACGCAAATAACGAGATTGTAAATGAAACGGAGTACAGGGACGAGGGCGTGACGGAGGAGCGGATTGGCGAGCTGCGCGACTCCCTGATCCAGGAGTGCAGGAACTATATAAAATTGAGGTTTTGTGCCGACTCGGGTGCTTCGTAGCGAGATGGGCGTCGTGTGACGTGTAGTGTTGGAGTCGACGGCGACCACATTGACGTCCTCTTTGTCGGCGAGCTGATCCGTCTTTCGAGCTATTACTCGGGCCGTTGGGTCAGTCAGTACTCCATCGACGTGGTGGGCGACACGATTCAGGTAGGGTGCTCAGCATCACCGTCACTCCCAGCTGGCAGGGATTGTGGACATCCACTCCCACTACTTCGAGAACGGCAACGTCCGAATGGACGTCCACAAGGAGCTGAGCCCGACGTCGCAGCCGTTTACTCCCGATGCGGCAGCAGAGGTGTTCAAGGCGATCGGGTCCTTCGAGGACAGTCTGCAGGAGGGTCTGCAGGAGGTGTTCATGTCGATGAAGCAGGACGCGCTGCGAGTGGGTTCTGTCGGTGCGAATCACTCGTAGGACTTCCGTCGCCAGCTGCCACGCACGCGCCAGCACTTCCAGTGGAACGTGAACGCGCACAAAATGGCGGACACAATGAAAGAGATGAATCGGAAACAGTGATGTGGTTTGTTGCAACAAAGGAGAGTTACTTGACGAGCGGTGTAGAATATGCAACATAGGGCTTGAGCTATCGATGAGAGACGAGGCGAGGAGCCTACCTTGAAGCCGGTCAAATCGGGAACATCGAGGACCATTTTCTTCTCCTTTTGGACGATGTATCCTCCTAGGGAATGAGCAACATCGAATCGACGAAAATACCGTGCTTTGTGTGCTTTCCCACAGGTTTGCATCCGTTTCCCTTGTAGTACTCCTTGTTTCCTCTCTTCGGCGACAGCGGTGTGTTCTTCGGGTACGACGTGCCGAGAGTCATCTTGTTAAAACGCAACTACAATTCACAGCACCCATCGCTCCCGTACAGCGCCGGCCATCGGCTTCAGCGACGATCTTCCCAGAGCACTGATCAGCGTGTTCATTGCTAGGACAATGTGACGCTTGCTCGACAAACAGGACAAAGGCAAGACGATAAAGATACGCTAAAAGGACGGCTCACTTGCTTTCCGGTGTCAGCACGGTCAGGAGGTCGGAAAGACGATCGGTGTAGAAGGAGGGCCTGCACGACGCGTCGGCCTTTTCCACGTCCCCTTTAGAAGAGATTCCCGTCAGCACGCAGAGAGACTGGATGCCGTTCGCGTTGGCGAAGGCGATGTCCGTGTCGAGGCGATCTCCGACCATCACGATCTCGCTCCTCTTCACATCGCGCTGCTGGTCCAGCACCAAATCGATAAAGAAGCGATTCGGCTTCCCGATGACGCAATCGGGCTGCTTTCCGCTCGCCGTGGCAATAGCGGACACCATGCAGCCGCTCCCTCCGGTGAGAATCCCTCCCGCATTAGGGAAAGAGCCGTCCGTGTTGGTGGCGATGAATTGGCATCCGTAGTCGCGGATATAGGACGCGGCGCGCGACAGCTTGACGTAGTTGATACTCCGGTCCAGTCCGACGACCACCGTACGCACTCGGTCGTCCATGGTCGTCAGCGCCTCGATATCGGAGACGCCGTTGTCCTCCTGTCCGCAGCACGGGATTCCGACGGCCTCCAGCTCCTCGTAGATACCCTTCTCCCCAACAACGTAAACCCTCCCGCCTTGCGCGGATTTCTTGAGGTACTGGGCCGTAGCGTAGGAGGACCTAGCGGGGAGGGCGGGAGGAATTGTGTTACGTGATCACTTCGCTGATGGAGGACTCCACGCCCATGGCGCGCAGTTTCTGCAGCGTTTCCTTTCTGCTTTTGGTGGAGTTGTTCGTCTACGGTGGATAGCGAGCGGAACACAATACGAGGTAGTACACGGATTTTCCGATCTGTTTGAGGTAGTTGAGCGTTTCGACGGATCCCGGGACGGGCTGGGCGCCTTTCCAGATGACGCCATCGCAATCGAAGAGGAAGATCTTCACGTTTCTGAGCAGTTGTGCGTCGCTCCTGGAGAGGAAGCGGGTGATTTGGTGGGCAGCGGACTGCATGGAAAAGGTGGAAGGAACCGTAATCGGGGGTATTTATGGAAATGAAACGGACATCATTTCCACCATTCTCTGATTCTCCTTTTGGTCGATCTTCAGTATTTTTTATTATCCAGTGATGTACGCTAACAGACTCGTTCGCGCTTTCGCCTCTGCTGCTAAGCCCAAGGTGAGGATTTGGATAGGGGTTGACGGCTAGATTCTCGTCACCAGACAGATTCCTGCCCCCGCCATGAAGATGATCACCGACGCTCCCGTCGAGATCGTCCACTGGGACTACCCCGATAAGGCCATGCCCAGAGACAAGCTGCTTGCTGCCGTCAAGGGATGCGACGCCTGCCTCTGCCTGCTGACCGATAAGATCAACGCCGAGTTCTTCGACGCCGCTGGTCCTCAGCTGAAGACTGTCGCGACCATGTCCGTCGGTTATGACCACATTGATGTCGCTGAGTGCAAGAAGAGAGGCATCCTCACCGGCTACACCCCCGGCGTTCTGCAGCGCACTGTGGCTGAGCTCACTGTGGCTCTCCTCCTCGCCACCACCCGCCGCCTGAGCCCCGCTATCGACTCCGTCCGTAACAACGGTTGGGGCACCTGGGAGCCTCTGGGCTACTGCGGTACTGATATCTGGGGCAAGACCCTCGGTATTTGCGGTATGGGAGAGATTGGTCTCGAGGTGGTCAAGAGAATGAGAGGCTTCGGATGCCACATCATCTACTCTGATATCCGCCGCAAGCCCGACTGGGAGAACGAGTACCAGATTGAGTACGTGTCCATGGACGACCTCCTGAAGCGCTCTGACTTCATCTCCATCCACACCACCCTGAACCAGCACACCCGCAAGATGTTCAACATGGAGAAGTTCAAGATGATGAAGAAGGACGCCATCATCGTCAACACCTCTCGTGGCCCCGTGATTGACCAGGAGGATCTCATCAAGGCTCTTCAGCAGGGCATCATTGGCGGCGCTGGTCTCGATGTCGCTGATCCCGAGCCCGTGAAGGCTGACAACCCTCTCCTCAAGATGCCCAACGTCGTGGTGCTTCCTCACATTGCTTCCGCTTCCATTGCTACTCGTACTCGCATGGGAGAGATTGCTGCTGAGTTCGCTCTCAAGGGTATGCTTGGTGGTGACCTCAACCCCAAGTGGATTGTCCCCGGTACTCATTAATTGAATAAAGCAAATTTCATGTCGTGTTTGTCACAAACAGTCGCTAGCGAACGGTGATGACGCCGCCAATCGCCGAGATGACGCTGCAACACAGCAGAGTCTACGTGTGAAACCAAAGGTCCGCAACCACTCCCTTCACTCCCCATTTGCGAATCAGCAGCGGGAACAGCGAAGCGCCCAGGGCTCCGCCCAACTTCCCCATGCAGGTGCAGACGCCGTGGTAGAGCGACAGGTCCTTTTGCGGGTAGAGAAGAGACGGCAGCATGTACGTCGTCGACCCCGGACCGCAGGTGGAGAAGAAAAAGGTCAGGTGATAGACGGTGAGAAACACGAGGCGCGGCCCGCCGCTCACGTCGAAGGCAGTCGAGCAGACCAGGAAGAGCGCGGAGAGCACGAAGAAGCCCTAGGGTGAAGGAGGACGCGAGCACGAACAAACCGCTGAAGGCCCTGCACGGACCACCGCCGCAGCAGCGAGTGCGCCGCCAGCTGACCCGGCACGCCAAACAGTCCGGCGACGATGAGAGGGAGAGTGGTGCCGAGGGGCGTGTCGGGGATGGGAGCCACCGCGTGGATGAGGCTGCGCGAGAAGAAGGTGTTGCCGTAGGACTACGCGTCACGGGGTGCTTCTCGCCTCACGTTGAAGTCGTACAGCAGCCAGGTGATTCCCGTGGAGAGGAAGCAGGTTAGGAGGGAGTGCGTCTTTCCGGGAGGGTGGGTGGCTCGCTTGAGAGGGGGTGACGTGAGTGGAGTCTCTTTGACTTGCGTCTCTTCAACTGGAACGGAAATGGACACACTCTCCTCCATCAGAATGGGCGTGTAGATGATCTGATTGTACGACTTCAGCAGGAGAACTATGGAAACGAGCGAGGGGATCGAAGATAACACTACAGGTGAGGAGTCAACGCCACAACATACCAAGGAACGACCGAAGAACGCACTGCAGCGTCAGAAGCTGACGTTCGCACAGGCGAAGAGCAACATGGAACAGAATGGGTCCCAGTAGCCAGCTCGAGCTCTGCAACAGCAGCAGAATCGAGCTCGTTTCAGATACGCGCTGCGAGGAGTCCTCGCTTCCAGACGTTCGCGTGTATGCAATGGGAATGCTGCCACCACACCCAATACCCACAATGATGCGAGTGAATCCATACACGAAGGGAATTGCGGAAGGAGCGAGAAAGAGCGACAGGAATCTACATCAAATTCGAGTCACCCTGCATACCCCAGAATGATTCCGATAAACGTCATCATCGTTGCCACGATCATTCCCTTGTAGTAGCCGAGCGTATCGCCGATGTACCCAAACAGAAGAATACCGACGATGGACCCGTACAGCCACCCGGAAGCGATGAAAGAACTCGCCGACTCGTCCATCTACGCCTAACGCGGAATTCCGACTGCCACTTCGCTGCACAAACTCTGCAGAATGCGGAGAATAATCGGCGTGGTGCTAAAGAGAACGCCATTCGTCGCCGTGCCAAGAGCGGAGATCACTCTCCTCGACGGCAGCGCCCTCTTTTCGTTCAGTGCTTCTTCGCCGTCATTTCCCTCCGATACATTGAGGAGCATAATAGTGACACAAAACGGACTGATTTCGGTTGACCATTCCTTCTCCGTTTTCCCCGCTAAGAAAAGCAGTTGAGATCCATCATGCTCTCCCTTGTTTGCAAAAGAGTGCATAGTGCTGGCTTTGCTGTGAAGGGAGTGTCTTCTCTTCTTGGAAGACGTTCCTTTGCGGAAGCGTCGAAGCCCATCGAGTTCGACATTATCGAAAACATGAAGACGTATCCCTTGTTTGGAGAGAAAGTGCAGGTCCGTCTCGACTCCCTCTGTGATGCCTAGTACGAAGGAAGCAACGAAACGAACATGAAGTACTTCAAGGGCTCCGAGTGGCTGAAGGACAGCACGAAGCTTCACTTCAACCCCGACGCCACCGCTCTGGCGGAGATCATTCCCGGAAAGGTGGACGAGAACAGCAACTTCATCGTGAGCGACCCTCTGGACGAGGCCCAGCTGCCCTTCTCGAGCGATGGCTTCGACGATGCCAAGAAGAAGGTCGCCTTGTCAGCACGGAGTGAGGAATAGATCGACGACTTCCTGTCCTCGCAGTCCTCCATCTACGTGCAGGACGGAAAGCTGGGAACGACGGACAGAACCTGCGTGCATGTGCGCAGCATCACCAACGACCCTCTGTCCGCCCTTCTGCTGAAGACGATCACCGTACGCTGTGGGGCTCGTTGTGAAGCGTAGTTCCCCCTGGCGGACGTGCGCTCGAAGAGCAACAACGAGTACAACAACAACCTGACGATCTACATCGCCAAGGGCAACAAGTCGATGAAGAACTGCCTGATCGGAAAACAGCTCACGCACCACAACTACACGCTCCTCCTGAACGGCTCGTGCAGCATCCGCCAGATGATCGACGTCGTCGCCCGCTCCCTTCCTCACGCGTAGACCATCGCCGAGGCCGCCTCCTCGCTCTACCACACAAACAACAAGGACCTCGCCGACCTCACCTCCGGAGAGGCGTCCGCCAAGGACACGATCAACACGGTGGTGCTGCCCTGCTCCTGCATCCGCGCGAAGAACAACGTGTCCTCGTTCGTCTTCAGCAACGACACGGACGTGAACACGATCGACCACACCTACCTGGACGAGGTGCACCGCAACTCCTTCAGCTCGGGTTCTCTCTACACCCTCGACCACACCATCATCACCAACCAGTCCGTCCACTGCCTCTTCGGCGGCGTGCAGCTCAGCAACAAGATCGGCTCCCTCGTGCCGCCCACGCAGTCCGTGATCGTGAACGACTCGATCATGACCGCCATCACCAACGACGTGAAGTGCACCATTCCCTCCACGCTGCTCTTCATCCAGCACGCCACCAACATGAGCGAGCTGACCTACGGCGACCTGAAGAAGCTGATGAGCAACTGGTCGAAGCCCAACGACATGCGCGACTACATGCTGGCGTGGACGAAGATGTACAAGGCGGAGTGTTACAGAATTAGCTATACCATTATGAAGGACCTGATCCAGGAAATGGAAACGATTGAATACAACCAGAAGGAATCGTCTGTTTGTTCCAGAAAACAAGGGCGCCTTAGGCTTTCCCAAGAAAGATTACAACCACCGTCGTGTCGTCCACCACCTTCTCCGCGTCAAACCAACGCTTCCACGCTATTGTGCATAGTCGCTCCACCGCCTCCTACACGTCATTCTGGTTTCCCACGCCCACATCCGGCTGCTCGCAGTCCATGATCAGCTTGATCACCTCCTGCGAGGGAATGAATTCCCACAGCCCGTCGCTCCCCATCACGATCACGCGGTCGTCGTCCGTTAAATCCCTCTCCGTCACCTCAGGCGTGCTGATCACGCCCACCGAGTGCGCCACCGTATCGCACAGCGAGCGCGACATCGCCAGTCCGGGAATGTCCTGGTCCGCCAGCCAGACACGTGCCGGGCCGTCGTAGCCGTCGTCGTACTCCATGCTGAACACGCGACCGCCCGCCTTCAGGATGCGCTCCTTCTCTTCGGGCCGCGAGGGCTTGTGGTCGTGCGTCAGCTCCGTCACCACGCACTCCTCCTTGACTTCTGATGCCAGGATGGCGCGCGAGTCGCCCACGTTGAGGACGGTGACGTGAGTGCCGCGTATGATGCAGATGACTGCCGTCGTGCCGCTGAACTCGGTTTTGAGAAAGCGATCTACTCTCCATCGTCACGCAAGTCGCTTACTCTTGTTGCATTCCTGCTCCGCCACCTGCAGCGCCTCCAGCGCGGCAATTCTCACATTGCATGTGTAGTAGGGGTGCGAAACCAGGTGATTTACGAAGCTGGTGCAGATAAACTAGCATGGAAGGGAATGCAAGGACCTACCTCGGAGATACAGTGCCCGTGCTCACCATGTCCATCAAACGTGCCCAGAATCAGCGTGTTTGTCGCCGTATCCTCGTGCATGAGCAGAAAATCCTGGTTCACCTTCCTCGGATTGTAGGGCACGTATCCCTTCTGCGACTTTCCGGCATATACGCCAACACACAAGTCGCACGGGTTGGATTCTGGAGGTATTTCCGGAGCCAAGCCCTCCTCCAGACTGAACTCGTCGATACCGTCCAGACTGAGATCGTTTCCGTCTACGGTCAGCCTCCTTCGAACGGACTTCAAGGCAACGGGATCCACGCTCTCCGGAGGGATTCGGGTTTTCTGCGTCTCATCAACCGCACGAGGCGCACCCTCCTTCTCTATCACGATTTCGCCACCGTCCTCATCCGTCTCTATCCTCTTTCCTTTTCCCTACGGATGACGGCAACCCATTTAAACCACCACTGCGATCGAGTGAAGGAGTTTGGAAATTGTAGAAGACATCACCTTCTTCTGAAAGATTAGGGTTCTTTGCGTATCTTTTCATAATTGGGTGTGAGCCCTTTTTAATGCCCCATATCCGAGTTGTTTGGATACCAAACCGAATCTGGAAGAGGGGATGATTACTGACAGGTAAACTGCAAGTAGAACTGCTTTATCTGTCATGTTATGCGTGTTTTGAGGGGGATTCGGTTGGTGGTTGATGGTCATGGATTTGGCATCCTCACTGCCTATGTGCTTGTCTTCTCGTTTGTAATGAAATGGATACAGTTTCCTCTTCATAACGGATCCTGTTTGGTTTGTTGCATCCACATGGCTGTTTCACAAAAGAGAATCCCTGCCGCTTCTTCAACTAGAACGCATCTTCGATCGAAAAAGAAAAAAGCGCCGAGAAGGTGGATCGAACACCTGACCTTATGATCTTCAGTCATACGCTCTCCCAACTGAGCTATCTTGGCTACTGATTCTGTCATTTCTCTGTCCCATACATGCGCAACAGTCACTCCACCACGAAAACGAGCGAGCAGCGCGAACGAGTGCTGCTCTCAAACATCCTACACTCACAGAACCAAATCAGCCCAAATCGAGGGAGTGTGTATGGGGATAATCCAATCCCACTATTCATTCCAAGCTTATTTCCATTCATGGGGCTCTCCACCCCTTTCCAATTCTGGTTTGGTCTATAGTTTTGTATTGATTTAGAGAAATGCGTAGGCAAATTGCCAAATCGCTTTTGACGATTAGCCAGAGTGAAAGCTGTTGAACTTCGTCAGAAGAACCGTGATGAACTCTTGACCGAGATTGAGAACTACAAGAAGGAACTTTCTCAGGTATTCGGACGTTTCTCTTTTTTAATAGGGTAGTTGCGTGTTGCTCAGGTTACTGGTGGAGCTCCTGCCAAGCTTGCCCAGATCAAGGTCGTGCGCAAGAACATTGCTCGTGCCCTCACCGTCTTGAGCCAGCAGAAGAGAGCTGCCGTAGGAATCGCATCCGAGTGGCTGATGGTGTAGCTTAAGGAGCACTACGCCAACGCCAAGTATCTTCCCACGGATCTCCGCGCCAAGACGACTCGTGCCATGCGCCGTGCTTTGACTAAGGAGCAGGTGGGTCGTTCTCGTGTTTCTTCATGGTAGGCCGCTAAGAAGACTCTTCGTCAGCAGAAGAAGGAGCGCGCTTTCCCCGTGAGAAAGTTTGCTCTTAAGGCTTAAATGGATGAAGATGTGGTTTGTGAACTCTCCTTTCTCCGAATCGTATCGCGTGTTTGCTCGGAAACACTCCAGTTCATAAGCACTTTCACCACCTCCTCCCAATTCTCGCAACACACCATGCCGTCGTAATCGTGCGGGTCTTTCCTCCGATTCCACCCGTACACGCCAAACAGGATGGGCGTCTGAACGACGCTCTTGCACTACACGTAATGCGCGCGCTCTGACCTCACCTCGTTCACATAGTTCCAGTTGTCGTCGATGAGCACGGACGCTCCGATCTGCGTGCACATGTCCTTTTTTGTTCTACACCGTCACTGCAAGGGAGAATCGCAAACATCTTCTTTCCCTCCTTGTTCCAGAGGTTGCCAATGAAGATGTCCTTGATCAAACCGGGAAAGTGCTGTCCAATCCACTTACGCGTGATGTCCTCAATGCACTACTCGTAACGAACAACACGAACACGGACCTTGTGTCGCGACGTGACGATGTAGATGTCATACTTCCGGTTCAGCTGTGTCAGTGCCTCAAACGCGCCCTCCACTACAGGGATCTAGTTCGCAATCGACGAGAAAGGGTACTCCATTCACAAAGTACGGACTCTTGAAGAAATCCGAAATCACCTTGTCCGCCTACACACTCAGATCTGCAACGCAGAGCGACTTCCTCTCTCGTCCCTCCCCACACTTCCCAAAACGAATAGCTGTGAAAGTCGTCCACGGTGTAGTGCGTTCCTTTTCGCTCGTTGTAGAACAGAGCGAGATTGAACACAAACTGCCCCAAACACTATTTCGTCAACGGCATCGCTCCCCTCCGCTACCTCGTCCAGGTCCAAACCGATGATCGGCTTCACTATCGACATGGGGAAAGAGAATGACGCAACAAACACCCCTCACTACAAGGACTGGGAATGGAACTCTCCACTCTTGCTATGACTGAAAGTGGAACTCTCCACTCCTGTTATGACTGGGAATGGGACTCCCCCTCATCACTACCCAACTGGATTTCATCGCTGCTGTCGTTGGGGCTCTCGTCGATCGCTCTCAGCGGCGTCACCTCCTCGCTCTTGGCGGTGTCGCCGTTGGCAGTGCTCGCCGACAGCGTCAGCTCGTCGCTCTCGTGAAGACTGTGCAAACGCATCTGCTTTCTCCGCTCGATCTCCGCCTGCTCCCTCAGCTGCACTCCCGACCCCGTCTCCCGCATCTCCTTCAACTCGATGCTCACCTCCTCACCGTGCCCGTGAACGCTGTGTGACGGCGACGACGGCTCGGAAGACTGACGCGACGGCGTCGCGCTGTTGCTTCGCAGCAGTCCTCCCGACGTGCTCGACACGCGCGAGATCAGATTGCGCGTCGACGTGAACAGCTGGCTGCCCGCCTTCTGCAGCAGCGACATCGGCTTCGACGCCGAGTGCTCCACCACGTCCTCCGTGCCGAGGCGGTCCGCGTTCTCCTTCTCGATGCGCCAGCGATAGCTCTCGTCCGTCTCGCTGAGCGAGGCGTCGCTGAACACGCAGCGGATGAAGAACTCCCGCTCGCCCTCCTCCGGCATCGGACTCGCCGCCGTGGAGCTGAAGAGGTTGAAGGAGCTCTGGCGCGACACCATGGGAATCGACACCGAGCTGCTGTCCGGCGTGGTGTCCTGCGTGGTGGAGGAGTACGAGGTGAGCGACGAGGAGGACGAGGAGTCCATGCCCGAGTGCGACAGCGAGGACTTCGAGCGGTCCACCTCGTACTCGCTGAACACCGTCACCGCGTCCGTGATGAACTGCGAGTTGAACCACACGAAGGCGTTTCGCTCCGACGTCAGCGTGATCAGCTTGATGACGATGCGGATGTCGCCGTTGCACTCCACTGGCGACGGGAACGAGCAGTACGCCACCTGTCGGCGCGTGTCGATCTTCATCTCCGTCGACGGAATGAGCACCTCGTGATCCTCCTTCAGCGCGCGGTGGCTCAGCAGGTCGCAGTAGGAGAACTTGGCGTCCTCGCTGCTCTTCTTCAGCTGCGCGTCGCTGATGCGCCCCGTCTCCTCGTCCACCGAGTACTCGAAGCGGTTCTACTCCTCACCCTCGTCACCCTCGCCCACGCGCACCACCGTCAGCATGTACCGCAGCAGCGTGTTGCCGTCCTTGCCCTCGTTCTCGCTCACCGGGATCTCCACCGCGCTCAGGTGGATCGAGGGGCGTTTCGTCATCACGTGGTCCAGACAGTAGTCGTAGTAGCACACGTAGCGGATCTGCGACGGACCTACACTGAACGCGCGCACACACGCCTACTGCTCACGCGCTGGAGTTTCATCCGGCCCTCCTCCGCCTGTCGCGCGTCGCTGGAGGTTCGCTTGGAGGCGAAGAAGTCCAGCGCCACGGCAGGGTCGCACTGGATGCCCTGACGCAGCAGCAAGCAGGCGATGATCATGCCCGTGCGCCCCTTCCCGCCCTTGCAGTGGATGGCGACCACGTTGGAGGGGTCCTGCGCCAGCCATTCCGTGCACTCGTACACGATGGCCTTCAGCTGGTCTACGCGTCACCGCCGCCGCTCACGCGCACTCAGCGAACACGGGTTGTGGTCCTGCACGCAGTAGTGCGTGTAGCGACCGCCGAAGAACTGCGCGCGCTTCTTCCCGCTGTACTCGCCCTCCTCGCACAGATTCAGTCTAGCGGTCACGCGCCGTCGTCGCACCTACACCCAGTAGTGGCCCATGTGCTTGCGGTTCAGGAAGTCCTCCACGTCGTTGATGCTGTTCCTCCACACGGACTCCCACAGCGACCCCGGCCACGACATGGCGATAATCCGCGCTACGTCTGACGCCCCTCCCTCGCTCCTACACGAAATGTAGGTGATGTCCAGGTTCTTCTCCTTCTGGCGCGCGCGCGAGCGGTTGAAGATGCGGCGAATGTCGTTGGAGAAGAGGCTGATCTGCTGGCTGAACACCAGGTAGTCGCGGATGATGCGCGCCAGCAGCATCAGCCGGATGAAGCCCTCCTCCGTCCGCGTCAGGTCCGTGCTGATGAAGAAGCAGAAGACGGACACGAAGAGCGCCGCCAGGTCGAAGCCCTACGCGTGAGCGGGAGGCGAGGCGAGGACGTCGCGGTACCAGTTGTGCTGCTCGTTCACCAGGAGACAGCGGATCAGCCACTCCACGGCGAACAGCAGCGTGAGGATGAAGTAGAAGGCGCTACACGTCACGCCGCTCCCGCTCGCCCACCTGCGTCGATACGTGGTGAACCCCAGCACGTTGATCACCGTCAGCACCAGGTCCAGCGACAGCAGCAGCTCGCACACGCCGCGGTAGACTACGCCTCACGCCTCCAGCCCGCGCCGACTGTAGTGCTTGCCCACCTGGCGCATCTGCGTCTCAAACGTCTTGATCGGCTGTGGCTTCACGCTCTCCTCCGCCACGGGCTTCAGCCGCAGCGACTCCCTCTCCACGGCAATGGCCTCCACCGGCTGGTGAGTGATGGGGTCGATCTGCACGCTGCGCCGCGTGCCGCCCATGATCGCGTCCTCCATGCGGACCTCGCTGTCCAGCCCGGATATCATGCCGTCCTCCACGAACTGCTGGCACAGCATCGAGTACACCTGCGACAGCATGATCACGTTCGGGTAGAACACCTGCGTCTGGTCGGCGTAGCGGCTCTGCTCCTCGGCGGTCCAGTCGATCAGCAGCAGCGGGATGCTCTACGATGAACAGCGAGAGGGGCCTCTACGCGCTCCGTCATGATCGTGAACGCCTTGCGGATCGACATGGCTCTGGAGACGAAGGGCACGCGCGTCCTCTTGACGTTCTCGCTCACGGTGGCGTTGATGCTGTTTCCGTTTGCGATGTAGTCGAACACGTTCTGGGAAGTGACGAGCTCTATGCAACGGTTCTGACGGACCAAAAAGTAGTGAATACTATTCGTGAGGAGTGACATGGGGCGCAAACTGATGCTCAGTGATGTCCTCGAGGACATCGCGCATCCTTGTGTTACAGGGGATTAACGGGACGGAAACGGTGATAGCTCTCGAAATCGACGTTTTGAGCCTTTTCATGAGGGGAGGAACGAAGCCCTACAAGTTCCCAATGCCTTGGGTCAGTCCAGACGTCTCCTACGCGTTACAATCCTTTTCAAATAACGACAGCGATCGGCCGCAGAATCGACTTTCGCATCTGGAACGAAATGGTCTTGATCCGGTTGTTCAGGCTCATGATTTCCTGGAGGTCATCCTTGTCGTTCTGCTTTGTCGATTCAGACATAGTTTGGATGTCATACTACGCGATTAGGAAAGGGCGCGGCACTGCAACGTACGAATATGCGGTCATGTCTGTCCGACTTCGGATTCATTCTGACATCCATAGCCGGCTCGGTGAGAATCGCGTTCCAGTTTAATGATGGCGCTCCGTATCCTCCGTTTCGAGTCCCAGGAAACGGCGTTGATGAAACAAACAAGAATAATGGTATACTACGACGAACGGAAGGCTTCCCTAATCTCGGAAGGAGTATGATTCTTGAGCAGTTTACGCACAAACTTCGCAATATGGAACACAAACACTGTATAAGCAATCTACGCGTAATCGCAATGCCGCAAACACACGTGGATCGCCGTCATCGCCAACGTCACTAACACAATCTGCCACTGAAACTCGTGCTTCGAAAACCGAAACACCGCGTCGTAGGAGAGAAACACCCACCAGAGACTGGCAGCGCACCGGTAAACAATATACTACGGGTGGAAGAATGGAAATAGAGACTACCAGAACGAGTTCCCAAAAACGGAAATGCCACAAAAAGATGAAGCCAAAAACGATCAAAACGGATATGTACCCCGTGTACGATAACATCGATGCAGCTACCTACATGTTACCAGTGACGATTATCCCCACGTCGACTATCATCATCGGCAGCAAGAAGACTCTGTACAGATAGAACAAACTCAAATCGTCGGGAATCCTAGCCGTGAAGGACAGCGAACTGGAATCACTCCTTCGATTCTTTCTTTGAATCCATTTCAGGATCTCCCGAGGGCTGCTGAGAATCGTCTCTCTTCTCCGGCATATATCTCCGCTCTCTCCAAGATTTGTTTGCCGTGCAGACGGGAGAACACAATCCTCTTTCCGTGAAACTGGATTGCGACACTCGGCTTTTCAAAATGGCCGCTGCAGGATCCAGTAAAACTCGCTTTTCGCGAGAGTACGATTCTCAACGTTCCCGACCGTTTTCAAACAACACTGCATACACACGAAAGTTACACACTGCGATGAATACTATGCACAGACCTGGAATAGGTGTCCCGCTCGCCCTCCTTCTCTCGCAAAGACACCTCCACTATCCCCTTCTGATTCTCCAGTCGTCGCAACTTCTTGGTCGCCTCCTCCAGCTGCTTCCTCCAGAAGTCGCAGTTCATCCGGTACGCCGCCACCTCGCTGTCGTACTCCTGAATCGCCTCCTTCAGCTCCTCCACGCCCTCCTGCACTACGTGTCCGCCCCGCACGATCACGATCGGCACCTCGCCGTTCTTCGTCGCGATCTCGACCGCTCCACGATCCACCGCCATCGAAGCGCCCACGTCCTCCAGCAGCAGGCGCGACTGCTTCTCCCTCTTCAGCTCTTGGAGCGTGTGCTGCAGCGAGCGGATGGCGTCGCTCTGGTTCTTGAACGACACCGACAGCGCCGCGATGACGTCCTCCTTCTCCTTCAGCACCACGCGGCTGGCGTACGCCTGCTGCTCCAGGCTCTCCAGCCGCTGCCTCAGCTCCTCGCACGACTCCTGGTACAGCCGCGCCTTCATCCTCGCGTCGGAGAGGTGGTTGATCAGCGACTCCTCCTCCTCCGTGAACGACATCGTCGCCGTGCTCTGGGTCGTGTACGACAACAGCGACAGGCGCGGCTGCGAGTCCGCGTCGATGTCCTCGATCTCGATCGACGCTGTTGGACGCTCCGTCTTGCCGCGCGTGTAGAGCGTGGAGTCCTCGGGCGGAAGCACGGCGGTGTCCTGCGATCCTTGCGGTTGCACCTGCTGGTTCCGTTTGCTCTCTTCTTCCAGTTGCTGCTTCAGTTTACTCATCTCCTCTTCCTTCTCCTCAGTCTGATGTCTCAGGCGATTCACTTCTCTTTCTTTCTCTTCCAATTGATGCTTCAGGTTGTCCATCTCCTTCAATTCCCGCTTCAGGTTGTCCATCTCCTCCACCTGTTGTTTCAGACGGTTCATTTCCTCCAGCGAGCGCTCCAGCTGCGCCCTTGCCTCTCGCTGGTGCTGGAGCTCTTGGCTGTACGCCGCGACCATGACGCCCATCTGCTCCTTCTCTTCGCGCTGCTTCTCCAGCTCCTTCTCCAGCCTCTTCTTCTCCTCCACAGCGGTGCTGAGTCGCTTCATGCTCTCCTTCAACTCCTTCACGCGCTGTTCGCAACGGCTCGTCGCCTCGTTCATTTCCTCCACTTTCTTCTCAAGTCGTGCATTCTCCTCTCTTTCCCTCTCCCACTCACTCCTCACGCTGTTCAATTCTTCCGTCGCAGCTATCCGCTCTTCTTTCATTTTCTCTAATCCTTCTTTCGTTCTCTCCGCTTCTGTTTCACACTCCTCCTTCATCTTCTCCAACTCTTTCTTCTCCTCTTCCAACTCTCTCTTCTCCTTCGTCACACGCTCCTTCTCCTCGCTCACTTCCTTTAGTCTCCTTTCCACCTCCTCCTTCTCCTCCAGCACGCTGCGACACTCCGCGCACTCTCTCTGGTACTTCTGGACCGTCTCCAACAACGCTATGTAGTTCTGCGACTGCTGCTCCGCCCTCGCCAACAGCTCCGCCTTCTCCTTCTCCCTCGCCTCCAGCAATGCCTCATAACGATTCACCTCCTCTCCCAGCGCACTCACTTCACTCTGACTCTGCGCCAACAATCGCTCCTTCTCCGTCAGCTCGTTGTGAATTGAATCCACCGTCGTCTGCTGCGCTCTCGCCAACTCTTCCTTCTCCTCCTTCAGTCTTTGCACCTCCTGACGCGCTTGCATAACCATCAGCTCCTGCTCTTCTCGCTTCTTACTCGCCTCTCGCTCTTTCTCCTTCGCCATCGCCTCTTCTTGCTCTCTCTCCCTCTTCCTCTCCTCATCACGCACTTTCTCCTTTGCTCTCACTTCCTCACACTCCCTCACGGCTGCCTCCAACTGCCTCTTCACTTCCTCCTCCCCCTTCAGCTTCTCCTCCATCTCCCTGATCACGCTCTCCTTCTCCGACAGCAGCTCGGTCAGTCCGACCACTTGCTCCACAAGCCCCTCGCTGTCGTCTGCTCCACCCTTCGTCTCGTTATCCAGAACTGCCTTCTCTAGCTCCTCGCACTGACTCTTCAGCTCCGCCACACGCTGCAGCGCGTCCTCCTTCTCCGTCTTCAGCGCCGAACACGTCCGGTCCAGCGTCTCTCTCGTCTTCTGCTCCTCCTCCACCGTCTCGCGCAGTCGCGACAGCTGCGCTGACAGCGCCTCGTAGCCTTCTCGCTTCTCCTCGAGAGACGCGTTGATCACCTGCAGGCTCTCGATCAGCGCCGTCTGGTTCAGCATCTCCTCCCGCAGCCGCTTCGTCTCCTCCATCCGCTCATTCCACGTCGCCTCGTTCTCCGTCACCACCGCGCGCAGGTGCTCGTTGTTCTTCTGCAGCGCCGCCATCACGCTGTGCGACTTCGTCTCCATCTCCTGTTGCTTTCGCTCGAGACTCTCCTGCTTCTGCTGGTAGGCGGTGTGCGCGTCGATCAGCTCCTGCTGGACGGCGATCAGCGCGTGCTCCTTCTGCTCCAGCACCTCCTGCAGCGACTTCACGATCTCGGTCAGCTCGCTGTTCCGCGTCCG
This sequence comes from Blastocystis sp. subtype 2, assembly GCA_027406325.1. Classification (NCBI taxonomy): domain Eukaryota; class Bigyra; order Opalinata; family Blastocystidae; genus Blastocystis; species Blastocystis sp. subtype 2. The sequence continues at coordinate 23,807 of JANPWJ010000785.1, forward strand.
CAGCTCTGCTGGAGACTCCTTCTCTTCACTGCTCTCTGCCGCCTTGCTCGCCTCTCGCAACGACGCCAATTCCTCTTCATTCCTCTTCCGTGCCTCTTCCGCCTCCTTCTTCTCCTCAACCAACTGCGCCTTCTCCTTCTCCAGCTCGCGCAGTCTCACGTCCACTGCCTCCTTCTCCTTGTCGCGTCGCTCGCTCTCTTGTTTCCACTCACTCTCCACTCGCTCTCTTTCTTGCTGCATTCTGCTTAGCTCTCCTTCCAATTCTTCCTTCTCCTTCTGCACTGCCTTCAGCTTCTGCTCCAACTCATCCTTCACGCTCTCGTTCTCTTCCATTATCCTCCTGTGTTCGCTTTCACTCCTCTCCTTCTCTTCTGTCAGTCTCTGCTCCAATTCGTCCTTCTCTTTCTTCTCCTTCTCCATCTCTTCGCACTTCTTCTTCCACTCCTTTTCTTCTGTCAGTGCCTGGTCCAGCTCCGCCTTCTCCTTCTTCACAGCGTCCATCTCTTCTCTCATTCGCTCCATTTCCTCCTCCATTCTCTCCTTCTCCTTCTCCATCGCCTCACACTTCTCTTTCCACCTCTCCTTCTCCTCGCTCAGTTCTCTCACTCTCTCTTCCACCTCTTTCTTCTCATTCACTACATTCAAGTACTTCTCCGAGTGCATCGAAGCGTTACTCTCCTTCTCCTCCAACTCTTTCTTCTTCTCTTCCAGCTCCTTCTCCATCTTCTCAACTCGCTGCTCCAACTCCCCCTTCTCCTTCGTCACTGTGGTCACTCTCTCTTCCAACGCTTCGTTTTTCTCGCTCTCTTCTTTGCAGCGATCCGTCGCTGTCGATAACTCCACCAACAACGCGTCCTTCTCCTCTGTCGCTCTCTTCACAGCCGCCTCCAACTCCTTCACTTGACTCTCCAGCGCCGTTCTCTTCTTTGTCTCTTCCTCAATCGCACCGATCATGTTCTCCTTCTCCTTCTTCATCTTTTCCTCGCTCTCACGCACACGCTCCTCCACTTCCTCCTTCTCCTTCTTCAACTCCTCCACCCTCTCTTCACTCTCACGCACACGCTCCTCCATCTCCTTCTTCAACTCCTCTTCTCTCTCTTGCTGTGACAACAACTCGTTCTCCTTCTCTGTTAGCTGCTCCTGTACATCGTTCAGCTCCTTCTCCTTCGCTTCCATGGTACTCACATACTCGCTCTTTTCACGGCTCAACTGCGCTTCCAGCTCCGCTATCCGCGATTGCAATTGGGACACTTCTATTCATCACAACTTCCAACGACCATGCACGAGCCAGCTTGTCCGAGAGAACGCTCTTCAACTCCTTCAGCTCGTCACACTTCAGCTTGTACATGTCCTCCACAGACACCTTCTCATCAATCACCTAGCCGTCACTGTATCCAGTAATCCACTACCTTTTGGAGTTCAACACGATAATAATTCTCTGGATCCTCCAATCCTGACTCGAGTTCCTGAATCTGACTCTCCAGTTCCCCAATCTGCTGTTGCAGTTGTGCCTTTTCCTCCATCGTGCGAATCACTTCTTCGTTTAGGCGAAGAATCTGATCAATCTGCCCTTTGTTTGTCTGCCTCTCCTTCTCTAGTAAATCCATATTCTCCTTCTTCGCCGTTTCAGCGGATTCCAATTTCACTGCGTATTCGTTCGCTTCCTTCTCTTTCATTCTCAACTGCTCCGTCAGATCCATTACGCGTTGCGACAGACTTTCACGCACTTCGTCCCACACTTTCTTCTCGTCTTCATAGCGATCTACATGCGATTTAGCTGATTTCAACAGAACAAGGGAGAGGGAAAGAAATACATATAATCAACACTTACTGTCGTTATGTACATCACCTTCCTCATCGGGATAATAGAGAAGACCACTATCCTCCTTCTTGTCGTCATCGGAGTCAGAGACTGTTGAAGGAAGAAGGAACGAGATCCCCTTTCCAAACATTCTGCTGAAATCGCCACGGAGCAAAAGAGTGTTTGGAAGGAAACAACTGTACTATCGTCGCGATATCTCAATACCGGATTTCGGTATTGCGTACTGTGTTGAAGGAACACACGTGTATTCTGTATCATCCATGGGAGAGTCCAAGAAAGCGTTCTCCATTCGAGCCTTCTCCGCCCTCCTTAGACTCGAAGCGTAATCGAAGGAAGACCCATCCTCTTCTTCCAGCATCGCGTCTTCCTCGTTTGAACGATCCCACACACGATTCTCTCTCCACATCAACTCGATATTGGCACTCCAATCCATCGGTGGTCTCCGTGGCTTGCTTTGGGGAGGATCTAGGCGATGAAGAGAAGCACAAACAGCAACGGAGCACCTTGCAGTACTTCAGTAGGAGCTCAACGCACCGTACATCTACACGGAATCAAGTGAAGCAGCCAACTACTTGATTCTCGATTGTCCTTTTGCAGACAGTGGATTAACTCAATGATCCGTTTCTCCGTTCGAAAATCCACCAGCCTGTTGTCTCGGCATATGTCATACGCCGCATTCTCATTGTCCGTCGAAATCCACGGTTTATACTCCGGTATCTGAATCTCATTCATCTCCCACAAACGCCACATCTTCTCTGTAGTGCAGGATGTGATTGCAGGAACGAACTGGCAAAGCACACGATCTTCCTGTTAACTGGGATTCCAACTCTCTCAGCAGCTGAAGGCGATCATCGCTACGATGATCCATCGTTCATTTACAGAAGAATGACAGTCTTTTCCTTCCTCGCACGATGAGCGACGAAATCGAAGAAATCGAGTCCATGCTGAAGCCGACGAAAATGAAGAGACAGCTGTTCGTTACGATTACGGTGACAACCGTGGCTGTCTCTCTGTTTCTGGGCATTCTCCTATTTTGGCAAATCCAGTACTTGGAGGTGAGAGTGGGAGCGAAAGGATCACGCGTAGCTGATTAAGAAGAATCACTACTCCTGGTTCTCGCGTACGACTGCTTCCCACGATTGACTGTAGTTGCAACCAAGTGCATCATCGCGTTTCGCTGTGCGTCCATCTTCCTCATCTTCCTCGCCGCGAAGAAGAACTCGCTTCCTCTTTGGAACCTTGTCTCGACCCTGATCTTTATTGCGTACTTTGTTGCGGGAGTCATGGACGTTTACACCATTGTCGTGGCGACCCACCTTTCAAGGCGCATTCTCTCCATCCTGCTGCTCGTCGGGGAGTTCCTCATGAACTGCGTCTCCTTCGTCGGTAGCATGATTCTGACCTACCAGACGATTGTGTCCACCTCGTCCTCTGCCCCCTCCGACTTGGCAAATCCCCAGAAGGAGTTCATTCTATTCGCTCTTGAAAGGTATGCTTGCTCGATCCCTGTGAGGCCGTAGTCTTGTAACAGTGCTCCCTGGTGTCGGGGTTTTTGGAAAGAAGCTGATCAAAGCCGTGAAGATCGACTGTTCTGTTTGTGACAAACACCCGTCACATAAACGGACTATGGAACACTAGTGATTCGTAATGGACTTGACTCCCTGGTCTCTACGGCTCACGCTCCTCCTCTAACTCTACTTCGCCTGAATCAAGTGCTTGTGGTTGAACAACGTCCACACGTACTTCTTCCCAAACCCGTCAAACGGCGCCTGCGTCTGGTTGCTCAGCGCGCTCCACACGTCGATCTACTCCTCACCCCCGTTCCCCGCGCATACAGGAGCCTCGTCATTGTACATGGTGAGATCCAGCGCACTGTCGGTACTGAACACGCTGTGGAAGTTCTGCTACGCCTCACGCCTCGCTCCCACCGCTACACTCACGCGCTTCATTATCCGATCGTAGTCCTCGCTGTCCGCGTCGCCGAAGGGGATGGCGGAGTAGTTCGTGATCGCGGGATGCTTCTCCGCCGCGTTGACGTTGCTGATGAGGCTGTTGATCCCGTTCGCGATGCTCCGGAACAGCACGCGGTGCAGCGGCGGGTTCACGAACACGGAGTGCCAGTCCGACGGGCTCCCCGGCTCCGTCAGCGTCTTCTCGCCAGTGGGGTGTGACATGGGCGTTTCACTTGAAGGGGTAGTTGCAGCGTCACTCACAGTGCCCTTCATAGCGTCACTCACAGTGCCCTTCATAGCGTCACTCACAGTGCTACCCACCGTCTCACTCACAGTCTCATCCGGGGAGGAGGGAATGGGAGAGAGCGTCATGCCGACGGGCTCCTTGGAGTCCACCAACTCCTCGTCGTCCGTCACGGGGTCCAGCGAGGGCAGGGACACCGCCGAGGCTGGCGTCACGAGGCGCGAGGACTTCACGAGAGGGGGCTGAGTAGGACTCTTCAGGTAGTCGGAGAGCGTCGGGATGCCGTGTGCGGAACAGTCTACGCGTGAAGAGGAGGCAATGTGTGGACAGAGCTCTTGAACGGACTGGCTTGTCAACCACGGCCTGAAGGCAAAGTTGACAGCATCGACGTACGGAAAAGGATGCATGTAGGACGCAAGCCGGCTGAACATCTGCGAGTCACTCTCGTCCGAAATGGCTCACCGTCCGTCTCCTCTCTTCCAGTTCGTCCTGGTACGCATAAAAACTATTCCACTTCTCTGTACTGAACTCGAAGGAGTTCATGAATGAAGAGACCCCATTCAGGTCGAAATTGCGAACCTACCCAGTGATTCCAGTCTCACAAACAATCACTCCGACCTTTCCGCGCAGGACCAGGGAAGTCACGGCAGACACACCCACTTCTCCAGAATAAATCCTCACGAATGCCTCTGCGGGAAGAGTGACGAGAATATCTGCGTCCTCAGGATCGCGGAACTCTCCATGGGCTGAACCGTTGAAACCGTAGCTCCGAAAACCTACCCTGTTTTCCGTCTTCTGAGTCCTCAATATTCATAACGAACGACATATCCGTCCCGCTGGCGGACTTCATCTTGAAACCCATCTATTCCTCACGATCTTCACTCCGTCACGTACCGATCCGCTCACGCTCGTGTCCTTTTTCACTGCAAACGACATGTACTCCACCGTTTCACGAATGCGCTTAAGAAGCTCTTCATCCTCGCTGTTCAGATTTGTCGTCATCTGTGCTACACGATTTGAACAAACGCGCCTGAATTGGCGGAAAAGAATGGGAAGAATGCACTTCGGACTTCCACTCTCCCGCGTATTCAAACAAACAGACGCTACACAGCAACCCTCTTATTCGAAAACCGCCTCCACCGGCGATTGGTTCTCTCTACGTCACTCTTGAGCTGATCGGCGACCTTGAAGAACAGCGCTCTGTTCCTGTCGTTCTACGCCTCACTCCAATCAGCTCCTCCCACCACAAGCGTCAGCGCCACAGTTGTCCTCTCTTCCTCGCTCACAGTGATGACGAAGGAGCACTCCACGTCCCCGCTCCCTTCCGTCCCCGTTCCCCCATCTCCCGCGAAGTGGTAGCCGTAGTCGTACACCTCGCACACCGTCTCCGCCTCCTCTCTTAATCTCACTCCCTACGGTCGCACACGGTCACAGCTCCTACGTCACAGGCAGTGCAGAACGCCTCCACGCGCGACCACACCTCGTCCTCGTCCAGGTCCACCTCGAACTCCACGTCTCTCCGCTGCTTCTCGAGCTTCTTGCGTCCCAGCACCTTGTACTTCAGGGGGCATTTGCTCATCTCGGTCCCGAACGCGGGGTCGAAGGACCAGCACAGCACCCACCGACACGTCTTCCCCTGGTACAACACTCCCGTGCCCACGCTCTCCACGCCACGCTGTCGCAGCTCTCGCAACAGCACGCGCAGACTCCTCTTCCTACCGACGAGGGACGAGTACAAGTGGACCTTCTCTCTCAGCTCGCAGCTCTCCTGGATGAGGCGTGAGATGAACGCCACTTCGCCGCCTTCGCACACCAACTCGTTCGACACTGCGCTGCACGCGTTATGCGGGTTTGCCTTCCACTACGCGTCACTCCGACCGTGCTACATCACTTCCGCTTCGTTCGAGAAGAATGGGGGATTGCAGACGCAGAATGCGACTTCATTGGAGGCAAAGTCAACGACGTCTTTCAACAAGGGCTGCGAAGGCGTCCTTTGCTTGACCGTGATTTCCGACTCAAGGTGGTTCTTCTCCACCAACCGCTTTGAAGACGCAATCGACTCCTCGTCGATGTCGGTTGCAACAAACTTCCAGTGATAGAGCGCATTTCCCAAGAGAGGATAGATGCACGAAGCGCCCGTTCCAACGTCAATGCCCAGGAGAGGAGATGAATCCGCGTGCGCATACTTCTCATGGAGACACAACACTTCGTGGATCCAGTTCAGATAGTTGATGCGTCCAGGGAGACCCGGACAGAGGTGGGAGGAGGGCATATCCCAATCCAAGTGGAAGTCTCTCTTCATGAGCGCTTTCGTCAACTCTCTGATGATCAGTTAGGGGAACGAACACGACTTTACCGAATTGGGCGCAGACCACTTATAGAAGACCGAATTGTCGCTGTTTCTTCCAATGAACGGGAGTAGAGAAGGAAAGTCCTTCGAGAGCGCCAAAAAGTCAGGGGTGTTGTTGAAGTAGGGATTCTCGGGCTGCATCAGATAATTGTACGATGGAAGCGTGTCATTGTAATACCTCTTCATAAACCAACAACACGCAACGCAAAGGAAAGGGAGAGTGCTTCCGTTTTCCCAGATACTCCTTTCTGTAGCATTCCATTACCCGATTTCTAGAAGAATGGAGGACACAAACAAGCGAAATGTGGAGGAAGCCCGGATCAAGGAGGGAGAGCCTGATGCAAAGAAGTGCCGCGAAACGAAAGGAATGACATGCGTGAGTGAAAGGGACGTTGGCATCGAGTCGTAACAGTAGAATGAGAATCGATGAGGGTGTAGGTACATAAGCAAGGAGAAGGGAATACGGGGCATTTTGAAGGACAGCAGCGATGACTTTATCGTGCAGGAAATCGATAGGGACGGCAAGATCGTGGAACTCGTGAAGGAGGAGCTGCCTCCCGGTTTGCCTACGCAGATCGTGTCACAGAATAGAGGAGACGGTTGTTGAAGAAAAGATGACGCCGGAAGAAGGTAGGCGAAATGGCGCAGCGTTTATCCTAGGATGGAAGGTGCTGCACTCCTTCTTTGACGACGCGACATGCGCTTCCATCCAGTCCTTCATGGAAACGGTGAAGGGCAATCCAACCACCGAAGAGAAGTTGACATTGCCGCCGTTATCCGCGAAGGAGCAGCGCAAGAGCGTCCACCAGGTGATTCGGAAGGCATTCCCGGAGTGCGTTTCCGATACGGAGGGCGATTGCATTGTGCTGTACAGCTGCAAGAACAACAGTAATCGTGGTGCTTTCCGTCGAACGTAGCCACCTACCACCAGAAGCAGCGTAAGGGATGGCCGTACCCGGACAAGAACTACATCGAGTTCACGCTGGAGAAGAAGGGTCAGGACACAGCGTCGATCATCAACTCGCTGGCGCACATCACGCACCGCAACCCCAAGATGTTCAGCTATTACGGCACCAAGGACAAGCGGGCGATCACCACGCAGCGCGTGACGGCGTACCGCATCAGTCCTGTGACGAAGGAGGAGAGCGGTGACGCGTAGACGGACCTCGTGGCGGGCGTGAAGAAGCTGAAGGACATTCGCATCGGCGACTTTGCGTATGTCAACGAGGCGGCGGGCGTGGGGCAGAACCGCGGGAATCACTTCATCATCACGCTGCGCAACATCAGAGAGAACAACCCCGAGGCGAGCGCGGAGGAGCTGCAGCAGCGTCTGGAGGGCACGCTGCGCAGCCTGCGCGACGTGGGGTACCTGAACTACTACGGACTGCAGCGCTTCGGGAACGAGGGGAAGAACGTGGAGATCGGGTGTCTGATGCTGCGCAACGAGTGGGAGGCGGCGGTGATGGCGATCCTGCGCAGCAATCGCAGTGGCGGGATGGTGGAGGCGCTGCGCGTGTACGAGGATACGAAGGACGGTTTGGAGGCGTTGAAGGTGAGTGTGGAGCGTGGAGGTGACGCGCAGAAGCTGCCGCGATACATGAGCACGGAGATCGCTCTGTTTCGCGCTCTGGGGAAGAGTGGTGGCAAGGGCTTCAGCGTGGGCGTGTGGAGAGCGAGTGAGGCGTAGAACGCGCTGGCGTCGATTCCGTACACGCGGCGCACGCTGTACGTGCACTCCGTGCAGAGCTTCCTCTTCAACCGCTTCGTGAACGAGCGTCTGAAGCTGGGGCTGGAGCTGGTGGAGGGCGACCTCGTCTGCGGTGCGTGTGTGGGACGGGCGTGACGTGTAGAGGACGAGAGCACCAGCGACCTGAACGACAAGGTGCGTGAGGGTGTGAGAACTGAGAGGTAGATCGACGTGGTGGTGATCACTGCCGAGAACCGCGCCAAGTACCGCATCCAGCAGCTGATTCTTCCGCTGCCTGGACTCAATACGAAGATGCCTCCCTACCTGGAGGAGCCTTACGAGGTGTGTGCTCTTGTGGGGAGTCACGTGTAGCGCTCGCTGAGCGAGTTGGGACTGAAGAGGGACTGTTGGAGCACATGTGTGAGGGAGTACCAGATGCACGGGGCATACCGCAGAATGGTGCTCCGACCGCAGGACATCTCGGGGTCGATTCAGGAGGACAACATGAAGGTGGCGTTCTCGCTCGGTTTGGGTGCTGGGGCTTTGTGAAGGGTAGATTCGGGCTGCTATGCCACCATGCTCATCCGCGAGATTACAAAGTACGAGACGGACACGAAGTCGCAGCTGTCGTTGGTGTTGCTTGTTTGTTGGAAATGGCGGCAGACAGAATTGGTTTGCTTTCCGGACAGATGAAGAGAGCGGCGCAGAAAACGGTGGACTCGTTCTTCAAAACAAGCGGCGCTCCCGCAAAGCTCGTCAAACGGAGTGAGCGTAGGTCTGCTTGGCGCACGTTAACGAGTAGCTGTATTCACGCAGGACATTGAGAAGCACATCGTGGTACAAGGATTGGGCACCGGTTTATCGTGTAGAGCGATCCCCCTTTCAAACAATCTCCTACGAAGCCTTCTGAATTGAGGCCACAGTGGCATATATATCCGAGGGATTGACGGCGTAGGACTTCGTGGATCGGCGAGTTTCACTCGGGCGTGCCCGGCTACTGGGGATCGTTCATCGACACCGAGGCCACAAAGCCCTACTTTAAGAAATTGCTTGTATTCGTGAGGAATGAGGGTCATTCGGAGCGTTTCCTCCAGGAAGAGGAGAAGAGCGGGCAGAAGATCTTCCCTCCGAGACAGGACGTATTCAACGCCTTCATTCACTGCCAGTGGGAGAATGTGAAGGTGGTGATCATTGGTCAGGATCCGTACCACGACGACAACCAGGTGACTGCTCATCGCGCTGCTCACACGTAGGCACACGGACTCTGCTTTTCTGTGAACCGTGGCGTGGCGATTCCACCTTCCTTGCGCAACATCTATCAGGAGATCAAGAACGATCTGGGGATTGAGCCGCCGAAGCACGGCAATCTTCTGCACTGGGCGGACCAGGGCGTGCTGCTTCTGAACACGGTCCTAACGGTTCGCGCTCACAAGGCGAATTCGCACGCAAAGCAGGGCTGGGAGACCTTCACGGACGCCGTGATTCAGGAAATCAACACGAAGAAGAAGAACGTCGTGTTTTTGCTGTGGGGGAATCCGGCACAGGTGCGCATGCTGCTGGTGGAGTGAGGCGTAGAAGAAGGGCAAGATCGTGGATCGGAAGCGACACTACGTCCTCGAGTCCGTGCATGTAGGCGCGTTGCGTGCGTTTCAGGGATAGCCTTCCCCTCTGTCTGCGTTTAAGGGACCGACATTTTTCAACCACCACCACTTTTCGTTAACAAACAGCTACCTGAAGGAGCACGACCTCGAGCCCATCGACTGGAAGGTGGATCCCTGACCTGTTTTGTTGCAAACGCACACCGGTTGCCGCTTTCGAGCAGATAATCTCTGCCTCACACAGAACATGAGTTTCAGACGTATTCTAACTCTCAAGAATTCCATTCCAATGAGAGGGTTGGAAGAATTCATCGACTCAACTGCCAACACGGGGAAGGAGGTCGTATACGGTAGTTGATTGCTTTGGTGATGACGAGCAGGACGTGCGTGGAAGTCTTCCGAGCTCCGCTTGAAGAGTTTCGAGGATCTTCACAAGTTGTGGTACGTGTTGTTAAAAGAGAAGAACCTCTTGCTCACGGAGAAGTACGACTGCGAGTCAAGAAACGTGGTGATGCCCCACCCCGAGCGACTTCACAAGGTGAAACTCTCGATGAAGCGACTGAAGGGCGTTTTGGCGGAGAGAAAAGCAGAGTACGATAAACTTAACAGCGCTGGAGAAGTCGTGGCGGAGAGAGTGGCAAACAAGCCCAAGTTCGAGGAGTGATTGTTCTTTTACTGGTTTGTGTGTTTCAACAAAGAGGAGACAGCGATATGATTGCCCGGAACAGCTGGTCGATTTGTTTCTTCACGGGGAGCAGTCGCTGATCGGAAGTGGATCTGACCGTGACTCCAGAAACACTACCGTACACATAGGGCTGCATCTCAACGAGCGACTTTGAGAACGACTCAAAGGAGGGGATGAGCATCGGATTGGTGGTGTGGTCGAAGTCGATTCGCGTGATCGATACGTCTTTGGGTGAGGAAAGAAGGACAGAACTACAGATGGAGAAAATGGAGACGAGTGCATTGGTGGACAAATCGAGTTGGCGTCTAGCGATGAAAGCCTCAACGGATGCCAACAGCAGGAAGGGCCGTAGGAGGTGCGTGTGAGTGGACCGCCACACCTGCAGTTGCAGCACTCTCTTCCGTCAAGAAGGAATAGCAGAGCCCACTTCTCTTCCCTGCTTCAGTAACGCGTAATTGGACAGAGCCCAGAGGAGACTGACGGTGAGAACCACAGACAGAAGGTACATGTCAATGACACTCGGTTGGGATGCAAGGTGATGGACGGAGTCGAGGAGCGTGTTGCACTGGATGAAGAGTCGATCGGAAGCGTTGAGGATTGTCTACGTAAAAGGGAGGATGGAATAGCGAACAATGCCGCGCTCAACACTGCACATGTTGCCCACGATTCCCCACACACTCTCCAAGACAGCGCACTCTTCCGGAGAAAGGGAGCGCGACGGGAGAACAACAAGGATTTGGGTCATCACGTCTCTACGCTTCATTGCTTGCGGAAACGAATACTGCAACAGAGCCGCGACCTGTTCCAAGAGCGAGGGATTGTTATCATTGAGAGTCGCCATGCTCGTTGCCTCTCCCGTCAAGGCCCATCTACATCGAAAGTGAGATGAGCACTGTACAGGATCGTCAAAATCGACTGCAACGTGGGCAGGGACAAGGACACTTGGATGGTCTCGCGATTCTGGGCATCTCTCGGCTTCCTCATGCTCTTCTCGCGCTGCTTGAGAAGAAGTGTGTTGATACTGCTGATTTTGGTGACCTTTTGCTTCAACACGGCCAGTTCGCGCTGAATGAGGGATATGCACACATTGTCCTGTTTCGACTCCTGCATATTCGGGGAGAATGGGTTGGGATTGACGAGTCATCCGAATGGAGGGAAAACCCGCGTCTTCCTTCCCTTTCGTCTTCTCTCAGTAATACAAGCGAGAAGCAATGAGAATGAGCACATTCCGATCTTCCCATTCTTTTGTTGTGAAGACTCGACACTGTCCTATCTTTTCGTTTAAGTCATCCCGTAGTCGATTTTGCGTAGCGAGAGATGGGAAATCTTCTGGATTGCTCTTCTGGCGTAGGAAGCCTCAGTATCGCTTGACGCTCAGGAAATTCACCCAGCGGAAGAATCCATACGGAAAGAAGAAGAAAAGGAGGACACACAAGGGTATGTTGTGGCGGAGACAAGGAAGCGTTTGACCGAGTCTAGCCTCTGGAGGCTGCAGTACAACCATTTCTGCGCTCTCCCGCACGACTCTTCAGCGTTTCGGAGTGTCACACTATCGAAATCGTCCAACGGATACATTGCTAGGGTAGGCCACACTCTGAAAAGGTGATTGTAATACTGTAGGCGTACGCAAGCGTGATCCTGGGCTACATTCTGGATTGGTTCTCCGATCCGTCCCACACTACGCTGGAACCGCTTTTCATCTTCGATGTTGGTGCTGGGTTTGGCAAATTGGGGTTTTTGATCATGTACCGTCTTTTCGAGATGAAGGAGCTATGGCCGCAGTTTGATCACCCTCCATTCATGTGGGTTATGGAGACTCGGCTGTGACCCCTAGATACGTTCTCACAGAGATCTCAGCGTCGTATCTGGAGGTGTGGCGCCGCGACCCTCTCATATCCCAGTTCGTGCAAATGGGGTACATGGACTACGGCGTGTTCAACCCCGAGACGGACCGGGACATCACGCTGTCCAACATGCAGGTCACGATCTCGCCGCGCTCTCTGCACATTCCGCCGTTCGTGCTGTGCTCCTCCGTCCTCTCCGCCATGCCGCAGGACATCGTCATCTGCGAGGGCGACGCGATCAAGCCGGCGCTGCTGACTCTCCTGCGGCCCTCGGCCGCGTCGCCCGACCTGGACGCGTACAAGTGGGCGTTCCCGTCGCCTTTCACCGTAGATTCTCGTGGAGTTACGAGGAGTGCGGGGACGTGACCTCGCTGCCGTGGTGGTCCGAGCTGGGCGCGTGCGTGCGGCGAGCGGCGGGGTCGGTGCCGCGCAGCATCGTGGCGGTGCCGACAGGGTTCGTGGGGTTGGTGGAGCGCGTGGGGGCGTGGAGCAACGAGGGCGTGATGGTGATGGTGGGGGACGAGGGCGTGTTCGACATGGCGGAGTGCGACGTGGTGCAGTCGCCGCTGGTGCAGAGGAGCGGTCACGTGCGCATCCCGCTGAACGTGGTGGTGCTGTCGGAGTGGGTGCGAGCGCATGGCGGGTTTGCGCTGACGAGCGAGTCGCATGACCGGTTCCGGGTAGGCGAGGCGTGTGTGAGTGAGTGATAGTGCAGCGTGTTCGGCGTGAACACGGCGCGGACGCAGTGGCAGCGCATGCGCCTGGCGTACCGCAACCAGATGACGTGCTTCACCCCCGCGTGCTTCTTCGACCTGCAGGTAGGGTCTGGCGGGCGCGTCGAGCGTAGAGCGCGGTGAAGGAGGAGTCGTCGCTGTCACTGCAGGGCATCTTGTCGCTGCTGCGGCTGTCGGGGTACGACTGCGACGTGTTCTACAGGTACAAGGACGCGTTGGCGCGGCAGTACTTCAGCGGGCAGCAGACGCTTCTCCTCCAGCACGACCTACTGGCGGACCTGGAGGTGGCGCGCGACCACATTCTGTTCCTCAACCCGCAGCACGACGCGAGCTTCGCACTGGCGCGCATCTACATGGGGCTAGGGGACTACGAGACGGCGTACGAGCTGTTCGAGAACTCGATTCAGTACGTGAGCAACCATCACGTGGCGTGGCACAACATGGGCATCTGCGCTTTCTACCTGCAGGACTACGAGCGCGCCATTCAGTGCTTCGTGCGCGTGGGCGCTGTGCGGGGGTGTGACGGGTAGGCGTTGGAGCTGAAGCCGACGTTCCAGGAAGCGCGGGAGTGGGTGGAGCAGCTGTCGAGCGGGAACTACCAGGTGGCATCGGTGATGGCGCGCGATATGGAGAGGCAGATGAGGGGGCGAGCAATGCCAGCAGTGATGGTGGATGGGGGTGATGTGCAAGCAATGGTATTGAATGGGGGTGATGTGCAAGCAGTATTGTCAAATGACCACGAAATGCACGCAACAACACCAAACGACCACGAAATGCACGCAACAACACCAACTGAAGACGAAACAACTCAAGAAACAAACGGAACGCTAGAGCAAGAGGCAGGAAGCTAGTGATTGGGAATGACGCTCATATGCGATTCCCCGTGTTGTGACGATAGTGTGACTATACTATAACGACATTGCTTGTTGAAAACGCAGTTGGAGCCGTCATTTGTGTGCAATGCACCCCCACTCGACAAACCGCATTCACAGTGTTGCACCGCAATTCCTCTACTCCACCTTCTGCTTGGATGGAAGATCGTGTGTGTTCCCTTCTGTTGGGAGTTTCATTCTCGGTATCGTTGAGTAGAAAAGAGCATAATTCTTGGGAATATGAATCGTTGTTTTTGTGTACGCACGGAAGGCGGTCCGTTAACGCATAGGTTCTCATTGTGCTATCGATGGTTTCCGTTTTGGGTAATGGACTCGAGAGCGAATCTAACGCGTAGCTGCATCGGTACCGCTCCTCGCGGTGGTATCGGTGAATGCAGGAGACTATTATGCGGAAGTGACAGTGAGGATGAACCAAAACGGTATTGTGTATGTATATCCGCTTCCTGCGGAAGTGCAGGTAGCCCCCGATGATGAAACGATCGTGTCTTATGGCTATTCTGCAAATGTCGCTGCGGGAGAGGATACTATTATTTACGTGGAGGAATTGGAGGCGCGATCCTCGTACACTCTGTATGTCAGCGGCAGGAACGGAGAAGGAGAGATGTCTTCACCATCGCGTGTGGTTCGCGTTGTAACGACTCTCTCTCGTTGGCATCGTTTCCCAATTTGATTTGTAGCCACAGCGCCCGTGCTGACGATGAGCGGCTACACGGCCGACAAGGAATCCGTGGTTCTGCGTTATTCGATGACTTCGGCGGGAACCATTTGGTGTCGCGCGTACACGGAGGAAGAGAAGCCCTACGCCACCGTGGAGGGCGTCTTCTCCAGTGTCCAGGGCCTGCCCGTGGTGGCGCACGTGCTGTCGAGCTACGTGGTCGGCAACCTGGAGCCGAACACGGACTACTACACGTTCTGCGTCGCCGAAAACGCTCGTCAGATCCCGATGAGCAACACGTTCGAGAGCACGGAGGTGCACGTCCTGACGCTGGCGGGTGGGGTCGAGGGGCGAGCGTGACTTGTAGAGCCGCCGCACCTGTCGTACCTGGGCAACTCGGTCACGTACAACTCGATCACGCTGCACGGCATGTACAACGTGCGCGCCTCCGTCTACAACTACACGGTGATGCGCACCGCCGACTACGCGTACCCCACCACGGCGCAGGTGAAGCAGAGCGTGCCCATGGGCGTGCTGCGCCACGAGACCTTCGCGATGGAGTGGGCGTCGCTGCAGAACGCCACGGAGTACGCCGTGTCGGTGTACGCCGAGGACCGCAAGGGCGTGCCCGGCGACCAACCGATCGAGAGCACCACCTTCTTCATCACCACCGACGCCGTGCGCTGCCCCGCCGCGGAGGGCTGGGACGTCACGCTGAACAACCGCTGGGGCGAGAAGGCGTGCGAGCGCGGCTGGAGCGGCGCGATCAAGCGCTGGTGCGACGGCGACGGCGCGTGGGGCGAGGTCGTGAACGAGTGCGGTGGGAGCGGCGTGCGCGAGTGACGTGTAGAACGCGTGTACTGCGAGGCTGTGGGCGAGTGGGACCGCACGCCCTCTCTCACGGAGGTGACGGTGGACTGCCAGATCGGCTTCACGGGGTCGATGCGTCGCGTGTGCAACGCGGACGGAACGTGGGGCATCGCGGACACGAGCGAGTGTGGTAGGTGTTGGTGTTGTGTGTGAGCGTTAGTGCAAATCACGTGTCCGGCAGAGGGCGAGTGGCCCGCCACCAACGCGCTCGCCACGTCGATGATCAGCTGCGGCGTGGGCTTCTTCGGCGAGCGGTCGCGCTACTGCAGCGCCAGCGGCGTGTGGGGCGAGGTGATCGAGACGGCCTGCCGTAGGCTCGCGACGCGGAGTTAACCGTAGTGCCGAAGCAGGTGTGCCAGGCGGACCAGGGCTGGTCGGCGGCGTACGAGGGCGACGTGGTGTCCCTCCCCTGCCCCGCTGGCTACCACGGACAGATATCGCGTCTGTGCATGCTGGGCGGGCACTGGGCGGAGGCGGAGGACGAGTGCGGTAGGCGCTGGGCGCGCGACTGAGCGATAGAGCGCCTGACGTGCCCCGAGCAGTCGATCTGGAGCGAGACGCCCTCGAACACGACGGCGCTGATCCCGTGCCCGCAGGGCGAGACGGGCTTCATCACGCGCTACTGCGACCTGTCGGGCGTGTGGGGCGTGGCGAACACGACGCAGTGCAGTAGGCGCGGAGCGGTGTGGTGAGGCGTAGGACAGGTGTACTGCGAGCAGCAGGGCGTGTGGAATCGCACGCTGGCGGGACTGGTGATTCCCGGACCGTGTCGCGACGGCGAGTTCGGCGAGAGCCACCGCACGTGCAGCTACGCGGGCGAGTGGCTGGACATCGACTTCTCGGAGTGCTACGAGCAGGGCTGCAGCAGCGACGGCGGCTGGCCCTCGACACCCGTGCGCGTGACGCTGCGCAAGAACTGCGCGGACGGCTACCGCGGCTACCAGTACCGCCACTGTCAGCAGGACGGCGTGTGGAACGAGGTGGACACGCGCGACTGTGGTAGGTGTCGGCGGCGTGGGCTGAGGCGCAGAGCGCATCTTCTGTCCCGCCGTGAGCGGGTTCCCCGTGACGGGCAGTCTGGAGCACGTGGACATCAGCTGCGGCGAGCACTTCGAGGGCACGATGTCGGGCGACTGCAACAAGAACGGCGTGTGGACCAACGTGGACGTCACGCACTGCGGTAGGCGAGAGGGGGTGCTGTGAGGCGTAGTGCCGATTCCGACGTGTCCGGAGGAGGGCGTGTGGCCCGAGACGAACGTGGCGACGACGCGCGTGCTGAGCTGCGGCGCGGGCGTGAGCGGGTCGATGCGTCGCGTGTGCAACGCGGACGGGACGTGGGGCATCGCGGACACGAGCGAGTGTGGTAGGCGTTGGTGTTGTGTGTGAGCGTTAGTGCAAATCACGTGTCCGGCAGAGGGCGAGTGGCCCGCCACCAACGCGGGTCTGACGGCGTACAAGTCCTGCGGAGGCGATCGCTTCGGCTTCATCCGCCGCGCGTGCAGTCTGGAGGGCGTGTGGGGCGAGGTGGTCACGGACTACTGCTGTACGCGGAGTGGGTGTGGAGTGACGCGCAGACGACGTGTGGTGCCTCGGCATCGAGGGCTGGCCCGACACGGCCGGCGGAATGAACGCGACGCTCCCCTGCTCGGCGGGCTTCACGGGCACGCAGTCGCGCTTCTGCAGCACGGGCGGCGAGTGGCTCCCGGTCGACGTTTCGCAGTGCCGTGTGGGCTGTGTGCGGGTGGTGAGGCGTAGGCATCATCTCGTGCCCCGGCGACGAGCACTGGCCCGAGACGATCCACAACACGCACAACGTGAAGGTGAACTGCCCGCGCGGCTACAGCGGCTCCATGTATCGCGACTGCAGCAGCGAGGGCGTGTGGAGCGAGGTGCGCGACGAGCAATGCGGTAGGCGCGCTTGGAGGCCTTGACCGTAGTGAGGAAGTACTGTCTGCCCGATGGCGGGTGGCCGCTGACGCCCTCGCTGACGGTGGTGCAGCACAGCTGTCCGCAGGGCTTCACGGGCTCCGTGGACCGCGAGTGCGGCGACGGCGAGTGGGGCGAGGTGCAGTACAACTGCGAGCAGATCGCGTGCCCCGCGGAGGACGGCTGGCAGACGCCGGGCGGCACGACGCAGGTGCGCGCGTGTGAGCGCGGGTACAACGGCACGATGAGCCGCAGCTGCAGCGACGAGGGCGTGTGGGGCGAGATCGACAGGAGCGAGTGCGGTAGGCGCCGGTTGCGCGAGTGAGTGGTAGTGCAGATCAAGTGTCCCGCGTTCGACGACTGGTCCGAGGGCGTGGTGGACGAGGTCAAGGTGCTGCCGTGCGCGTCGGGACTGCGCATTCTGACCTGCTCCGAGACGGGGCAGTGGATCGGCGACCCGGACACGTGCTGTACGCGCTTCGCACGCCCGTGATGTCTAGACACGACGTTCTGTCCCGCTGACGGCAAGTGGCCCTTCACGGTGCCGGGAACGCAGCAGACCGCCTCCTGCCCCGCGGGATACGAGGGAGCGATGACGCGCTACTGCAGCGCGAGCGGCGCGTGGGGCGAGGTGAACATGTCCGGGTGCTGTAGCGACTGGCGCGTGCCCTGAGGCGTAGACAAGCAGACGTGCCCCGCGGAGGAGGGTTGGCCGGACACGCCGCGCAACACGGTGGCGTCGATCGACTGTCCGGCGAACAGCCACGGCCTGCAGCACCGC
This sequence comes from Blastocystis sp. subtype 2, assembly GCA_027406325.1. Taxonomy (NCBI): domain Eukaryota; class Bigyra; order Opalinata; family Blastocystidae; genus Blastocystis; species Blastocystis sp. subtype 2. The sequence goes on from JANPWJ010000785.1 coordinate 41,848, forward strand.
GAGTGTCTGATGAACGGCCGGTGGGGCACCGTGGACCGCAGCGAGTGCGTGGCGCACAGCTGCGCGGAGGAGGACGTGTGGCCCATGACGCCGATCGGCGGCATGATCACGCTGACGTGCGGTCTGGGCAAGCGCGGCTACCGTACGCGTCGCTGCGGCGATGGCGGCGTGTGGGACGAGGTGGACGACTCCTCGTGCGTGCAGATCGTGTGCTTCAAGGAGGGCGCGTGGCCGACGACCAACGCGCTGGAGACGGCGGAGCTGGAGTGCGCGGAGGGCCTCATCGGATCGGTCCGTCGCTCGTGCAGCGCGGGTGGCGTGTGGGGCGAGGTGATGGACACGTGTCGTGAGAGGCGGTGAGATAGTGTGAGACGTAGACGAGCCGACGTGCGCTGCGGAGGACCCGTGGCCCGAGACGGTGCACTCGCACTCCGCGACGATCCAGTGCCCCATCGGGTACTCGGGCACGTACTCGCGCTACTGCAACGCGGACCAGCAGTGGGAGGAGCCCGACATGAGCACCTGCACGCGGCTGCACTGCAGCGCCGACGGGCTGTGGGTCACCACGAACACGCTCACCAACGCCACGCTGCCCTGCGGCGGCGACCTGCTGGGCGAGATCACGCGCTACTGCGACGTGGACCAGCAGTGGCACGAGCCGGACGCTTCGCAGTGTCGTAGGGGCTTTGGGGGCATATGAAGGCGTAGGTCCCAATTACTGTCCGTCGGAGGGCGACTGGCCCACGACCTACCCCGGTCGCAACGCCACCATCGCATGCGCGACGGGCTACCGCGGCATGCGCTCGCGCCAGTGCAGCGAGGACGCGTACTGGGAGGAGGTGGACGAGTCGGCGTGCTGTGGGAGCGTGTGGGCGTGCTGACGCGTAGTGCTGATCCCCGTGCCGAGCGCGATGTCGTTCAGTCCGCGCACCTACTACGTCTCCGTACACACGCGCTTCAACATCGACGCCGACCTCTTCCTCCTCGCGCGCGTCGCCGCCACCACCGCGCCTTCTGTCAGCGACGTGGTCACCACGGGCGTGCATGTGCAGTGCAAGGCGGAGAAGACGTGCTCGGGCGTGGTGTCGGGTCTGCAGCCGCTGACGAGCTACGACGTGTACTACTGGTACCGCAGCGAGGCGGGCGCGGAGCCGCTGTCGCCGATCACGTCCATGATGCAGCGCGTGCGCACGACGGACGTGGTGCCGTTCGCGCTGTCGCTGGAGGGCGTGGGCGCCGAGCGTGACCATGTGAACGTGGTGGTGAGCATGGAGGAGCGAGGCGGATACGTGTGGTGTCGCGTGCACGAGGTGGACATGGTGCCCACGGTGGAGCAGTTCAAGCTGACGACGCCGCTGGTGCTGGAGGACGGCGCGGCGAGAGGCGTGAAGCGCGTCGACGACCTGCGCGCGGGCGTGTCGTACTTCGGCTACTGCTACAGCGAGGACAGCTACGGCGACGTGATGACCAACTCCATCGCGTCCACGCGCTTCGCCTTCACCACGCGCGACGACACCATGGCCTGGAACACCACCGTGTGGTCGAACGCCACGCTGGCGGCCGTGCGCGCCACGAGCAACCGCAACCTCACGATGTGCTGCGTGCTGGAGCCGACGGCGACGCCCGTGGACTTCGCGTACGTGATGGGCAGCGACTACTGCACCGCCGTGTCCGCGCTCGTTCCCACCTCGCTGTTCATGGTCGCTCAGGACGACACGGACTACTGGGTCACCTGCGCCGCGCGCACCAGCACCTTCGAGGAGCTCATGTTCGACCAGCCCGAGGCGCACCACACCGCCTCGCGCGCGCCGCTGCTGGAGCTCGTCGCCACGCAGCCCACGTACCACTCGCTCCAGGTGGACGTCCGCTCGGACCGTCCCGGCGCCGTGTGGTGTCTGGCGCGCGAGCAGGCGACGATGCCCACGGTGGAGGAGGTGAAGGAGGGCGCGATGAACCTGCTGGTGCGCGACGCCGTCACGAGCGTGGTGGTCGAGGGTCTGGAGGCGTCGACGCCGTACCACGTGTGGTGCTACGGCGCGACGAGCGAGGGCCTTCCGATGCAGAACGCGTTGGAGACGATGCACGCCGCCGTGTCGACCTACCCCTGTAAGTGTGTGCTTCGTGTGTCATAGCCAGACGCGCCCACGCTGACGGTGCTGAGCCACTTCGCCGCGTACAACCACGTGGTGCTGGTCCTCAGCAGCTCGGTGGAGGCGACGGTGCGCTGCATGGTGAAGCAGGAGCGCGCCGCGCCCGTGCTGCTGGACTTCGACGGCGTGCCGAGCGTGAGCGTGAACCGCACGGGCGAGTACCGCATCGACGGCTTGGCGGAGCACACGCAGTACTACGCGTACTGTGTGGCGGAGGACGCGTTCGGGCAGGTGATGATGAACTCCATCGCGTCGACGGAAACCGACTGCATGACGCCCTTCAGTGGGAACGCGTGCGTGGCATGATGCGTAGACACGCCGCAGGTGTTCGTGTCGCTGCAGCACCAGAGCGACCTGACGGCGTCGCTGTCGCTGATCGCCACGTCGAGCGGCAGCGTGTGGTGCGTGGTGAGTCACCAGAACGAGGTGCTGCTGTCCCCGGCGCAGATGAAGGCGGAGGCCGCGGCGCAGGCGGTGCAGCAGGGCGTGCCCGTGCTGACGACGTTCGAGGCGCTGAGTCCGAACTACAACTACCAGGCGTACTGCTACATCGAGAACGAGGCGGGCATCGGCATGAGCGAGGGCGTGAACGCCACGCGCGTGATGTTCACCACGCCCGACTACCCCGTGCTCACGCTCTCCATCCCCGCCTCCGCCACCAACCCCGGCTACGGCAGTGTTGTGCTGACGGTGCTGCTCTCCACGCCCAGCGTGCTGTACTGCCGCGCGCGCGAGTACGCCGCCAACCAGCTGCCGCCCACCGAGGCGTGGATCGCCGAGGGCGTGTCGCTCAACGTGACGCACGCGGCGCTCGCGAACTACCTCACGGTGCCGTCGCTGGCGCCCGCCACGCTGTACCGCGTCTACTGCACGGTGCAGTCCTGGTCGGGGCTCCTGCCGCTGCAGTCGCTGGCGGAGCGCACGCTGAACGTGACCACGGCGCAGGGTGAGTGTCTTCTCGTCTTCTGACGCGTAGATCTGAGCGGTCCCGCGGTGCTGTTCGACGCCGGTTCGGAGTCGTACACAGTGAACTGGCAGCCACTCAACCTCACCGTGTCCTTCTCCAAGGCGATCCAGAGTCTGGACGAGGCGCAGGTGACGCTGAGCAACTGTCGCGTCCTCAGCAGTCTGCGCTACTCGAACTCCATTTACCACTTCATCCTCGCGCCGCTCTCGCACGGCGTGTTCTCCTTCACCGTCCCCGCGGGAGCCGTGACCGACCTGCACGGCAACGCCAACGACGCCGCCACCTTCACGCGCTACTACGCCGAGGGTTTCCTCACGACGTCACTGACCGCGCTGCGCCCTCTGTACGCGGACCTCACGCTGCAGTACACGTACGCGGCGACGGCGGGCTGTGTGCTGGTGGAGTCGCGCAACGTCACGCTGACGTGCGACGCGATTCTGGGAGCGGAGGACGCGATCACGCGCGAGCTGCAGCCGGGCACGCCGGCGACGGTGCGCGCGAGCGCGATCCAGCTGAACCACACGTACTACGCGTACTGCTGCGCGCGCGAGGCGAACGACATCGAGATGAGCAACAGCGTGCAGTCGACCGAGGTCACCATCGCCGTGGGCTGGCTCGACTGCCCCGTGGTGGGCGGCGACGTGTGCAGCGCGCACGGCACCTGCGAGAACGGCGCGCGCTGCGCGTGCGAGGACGGCTTCTACGGCGACGGGTGCGAGGATTCGTGCCCGGGTCTGATGGCGACGGCGAGTGGCGTGAAGGAGTGCTCGGGGCACGGCGTGTGCAGACAGAGTCGGTATCAGTGCAGGTAGCGGCGGCGACGAGGCGTGAGGCGTAGATGTGACGAGGGCTTCGGCGGCGACGCGTGTCTGCTGCAGGAGCTGAACTCGACGAAGCCGACGGAGGGTCACGTGCTCACGTACGTGGTGCTGGAGATGGCGCTGCCCCAAGCGTTTGAATCCGCGTACGAGAGCCAGGAGGCGCGCATTCTGTTCCAGAAGTGTAGGTGTGTGTGAGTGGCCTGAGATGTAGTCGTCGCGAAGCAGTTCCAACTCTCCGTGCAGGACACGCTGATCCAGGAGTGGGCTGTGGCGGAGACGGCGGCCAGACGGCTTGAGGAGGGAGTTTCACTGAACGCGACACTGGTGGTGAATACGCCGAGCGGTTCTGAGGGCGAGGTGAAGCGCTTCTTCGACGACGCGAGTTCGCTGTCGGCGCTGCAGCAGCTGCTGAAGGAGGGCGGGTTCGCCATCAGCGCGATTCGCACAGCGCGCGTGTTCACGCAGAGCGCGGGTCAGAAGGATGTGTTCACGTGCTACGACGGCGTGCTGAGCGCGGGCGAGACGGACGTGGACTGTGGCGGCGTGTGCAGCGCGAAGTGCAAGCGTGGAAAGACGTGCGGCGCGGACGAGGACTGTGAGTCGGGCACGTGCAAGGAGGGCGTGTGCAAGGGGTGGAAGACGAGCAGTGGTCTGACGGTGTTCATCGTGATCGTGGTGGTGGTGCTCGTGGCGTGCGTCGTCATCTTCGTGCTGGTGCGGAGCGACAGGAAGAAGCAGAAGCAGGCGAGCGAGTCGAAGCTGAAGGAGATCGAGATGGTGAAGCAGCAGCACGAGGCGGAGATTCAGGACCTGGAGAAGCTGGATGCGAAGGAGGAGGAGGAGATGAAGAAGTTGGAGAAGCATCTGCAGAAGAAGCAGAAGAAGAGAGCGAATCGCCAGAGGGGGGCGGATCAAGGGAGTGCGACGGTGAATATGGAGAGTGTGGATGCTGCTATGAGTTCTGCTGTGAATCCTGCTGCGAGTTCTGCTGTGAATCCTGCAGAGAATCCTGAGACTCCTGCGAATGCTAATGCTTCTTCTGATCATCCCAACACGGCGAGTAGTACTGCCCCTGTGAATCCTGTCGAGAGTGCAACTACTACTGAGAACGCTACAGCTCCAAATCCAAGTAGTGCTACAAATCCCACCAATGAGCCCAGTTCAGCACTGAGCACAGGTAGTCATGACAGTGACCTACCTATGGAACCTCGTGCGTAATATACTATTGTTTTTGCGCTCTTTGTTGTCGAATACACGGAGTAGTGCACAACGAATATGGTTGTGTCTATTGAAAGTAAATAAAACCAGTAATCACACAGGCTTTCATTCTCAGAATCATCACTGGGATTCACTCGGAGTTCATGTTTCCCCATTACGCATGCACACAATCCGCATTCTATTCGTTTCACGCAACAACTCTTCATTTCCCTCCAACAAGCGATGTGAGTAATGCTCTCTTCTGTTGCCATCGTTCGTAACTCTCCGTATCAAGCGGAGTGTGTGTCGTTGCTGCAGCAACGGGGTTTCATGGTTCGCACTGCCCAAGCGGAATCCATGTTTGCCGTAGACATTTCACCATCCTTTCAATCGCAGGATATCATCATCAACGAAAAGGAGACGGTAGCCTATCTCTTTGTCAACGAAACCCATCAGGACGAAGCGAGCGTTGAGTCGTTCCTGAGAACGTTCAAAAATGCCTTCATTCTGTTCGTTGCGCCGAGTATCAAGTGGAGCATTGTCCAGCGCTTGCAGTGCGAATCAGATGACCGAATCACCCACAGATCGATTCATCCATCAGCACGAGTTCTATTCGCCGAGGACATTCCGAAATCCATCGAAATCGCTGTTCAGTTTCTACGCGTTGTGTGCTCCGACAAGAAGAATGCTGTACGAGGAGTGACATGCTTTCGTGAGTAGTAGGTGGCAGCGTTTTGCACGGAAGTGGGAGAGGATTCGTTGGTTCACTCTAGAAGGAAAGGAAGACGATTACTGACCAAACGGTGCTGTCCATCATCCAGTCGTTTCCGATCCAACCCAAGCTGAAAGAAATGGAGGCGAATCTCATTCTCGATTCGGTGGGTTTGGGTGCTGTGGAGTGATTCATGGAGTAGGGTCGCTTCAGAATCTGCTAACCGAAGATGAAACGGAACTGTATTCGCAAATCCCTCTCGACAGAGATGTACTGCATCGGATCAACATGTGGATCCACCCAGCTAGTGATGACGAAGAGTAGAGGTTCATTACCTGTCATTGATTCGGTTTCTGTTTGTTCAGATGCAACCGGATGAGTATATTGAGCCTATTAACTACGATGCTTTGTTTCATAACGCTCTTTCCATGACGGGTATCTCTTTTGCTCTCTTCTCTCCCCCTAGACCGCATACATGAGCAATCACATGACAACGGTAATGTCGTATCAAGAGTGATATCGCCCATTGCTTTCTTTAACACAATCCAAGAAGTGTCTGAGAATGACGTATCCGTTTATGCATCGTTTCAGCATAGAACATCGACATTCTCGTAGTGGATTGCAGAGCGTCGGTGGAGTACGAAAAGGAGCATCTCTGGAACGCAACCAGTATTCCCTTCGGTTCCTTCAAATTCTGCATGATTATGTGTAGATACGATCAACGAAGAAGCGACGGTGGCGAGTCTCTGTGCCTCTCTCGCTCATGTGTTTGAAGACAACAAGAAAGAGCAGTTGATATGCATGTATGGAGACACAATGTTGATTTATTACGTCTACCGTCATCCATAGTGAAGAAGTCCAGACGTGCCAGAATGTACTCTCCAGAGTCTCCAACCATCTTCATTTCTTCATTCTCTCCGACTTTCATGCATTCTGCAACACATTTCCCTTCTTCCTCACATCTCGTAAGGACATTCACGGCATTCTCCCTCTCTGCCTCCTTCCCAACGCTTTCTACGTCACATCGAGGTAGCTCTTTCAGGCTCGCTTTATGAACAGAGCCGTGGACCCAGCGGCGAAGGAAGCACTCTCCGTGCATCACACACTCACCGTGCTCCAACTCCTGCCGCTTCTTCTCTCCCACTCTCTCCCAAAGCCTGGACTTCTTCTGGAGTGTCCTTCTCTGTACGATCCCGAAGTCCAACTCGCTGCACTTCTGGTGCTGAAGGAAGTCGGAGAAAGGCGTTTCACTCACGAATAGCTCACCCACCAATCCGAGGCGGTCTGCTGTGAACAGCTGGCGAGTTGCTGGTTGTCCTTCCGACTGCCGTCGCAGCAGCCTGTTGACGTGAAGGACCTGGACTTTGGAGTGAAACTGAGAGACGGGTTTAACGAAAAGTGGAATTGATTGGCGGCGCTAACGGATAGAGTGTTGATGAAACTCCGTCAGTTGAACGCTCGTTACACGACGAACGGTGTGGATGGATTGGAGGAGAATAAGACTCCGACAGTGGAGTGGTTGATGCAATTGACCGAGGTGGAGAGAGAGGTGTTTTCAACATGGTCAGTGAACGACCTATATCCCCTTATCGATTACACCATTCGTTTGTTCTGCTCTTCTGTTTCACGGGTAGATGAATTGCCGTTCATCCAAATCGGTTCAGACTCTTGGCTGGACGTGTTGTATGATGCACACGGGATTGTGGACATGATTCTGGGTGTGCCGATTGAAGAGGCGTCAGAGAGGATGAAGAGAGTGCTGATGAAGCTGAAGATGCACTTCTGCATTTGTATGCTTCACACGGGGTTCTCGCTTTCTTTCGTTGTTCAGAAGTGGAGTTGTCTGAAGTCCCTGCTCACTGATGTGCTGATGAGTGCTGATCAGGTTCAATTACATGTTACTCCTGAGAATTAGAATACATCGACTCTTTCACTTCGTTCCATTGTTTCTCTGCTTCTTCCTCTTGCTCGGTACCGCAGTCTGGGTGATCACTATACGGGGAATCCCGTGTTGCAGGAGTGGAGCGAGCGAAATGAACAGAGAATAAACAGTACAATTTCAGAAGTGTTGCTGTGGGTGACGGAACTGATGAAGGACGCAAGACTGTACAACAATCTGCAAGAGAGGATGGAATTGCTAGCAGGTGCATTTCGTGCAAGTCATTCATCTGTAGTGATTCAGTTCCTCCTGATGAACCAATTCAGTCAATCCGGCTTCCTTGCTGAAGTGGTGAAGGTCATCGAGTTCTTCTCTACATCCACGTTCCAAACGGCGTTCTATCACTCTTCCTCCGCCATTCGCAGCTTGCCAACCGAGTGTTTGGTCCAGCTGCTCCATGAGTGATATTGTGTTTGTTCGTGAAAGATCATGTCATCGGCAAAAGATCGCTCAACAGAAACAGATTATCCCTTCAACGCAGAGGAAGTGTGTGATTCGGAAATGGAAAGGGGGTCTATTGATTTGGATGAGAAGATTGAAGAAAAGAAGAAGCGATTGGAGGAGTTGCGTCGGATGCGAGAGCAGCGACTCGCGTATTGCTATTCACACCCGTCCTAATCCAGTAGAAGTGGAACTGCATCGCTAGAGAACACGGATATAAAGCGACTTGTTGGAAGGATTCTAAGTGACTCGAAGAATGAAAAGTGGAGTGCGCCTTCCAGATCAACGTCAAAGGATTCGGAAGGACCCGTTGTTCATGAGAGTGATCAGTCCTACTCCGAAGTCGTGCTCGCTTCCTCCACTGACGGTGTAGTCGCGCGAGCCAGCGCAGAAGTCCCAGGAGCAGCCGATCGAGAGGTATGACAAGGCAGTTCAAACCCCCAGTCTTCCCCAGTTTGAAGAGAGCCGTAGAGATCAAGAGAGCGCCGAGAAGTCCGTTCCTCCTCCTCCCAGCTATGACAGGAAGGAGCCCCAAGCGGTTGCAAAGAATTCAATCACAGCCATAAAGAAGCGTATGGGAAGTGTGGTGGATGGCATCGTAGGAATCACCGTGATGAGCAACCAGGACGGTTTGCAGCAGATCCACATGAACCTGGAGGACAAGGCGATCTGCAGTTCCGTCGGTATTGTGGAGCGCGCTCTGACCCAGGTGGATGAGTACGACTTCATGGTACTGCTTTTATTCCGGCGTTCACTCTAGAATGACTACGTGCAGACGGACGCGGGCCAGTCGGTAAAGAAGGACATTGTGATCATGATCATCCCAGCTCACGGCTAGCTCACCGTGTCGAAGCAGTACGCATTCGACATGCTGAAGATGCACCCCGTGACGTCCATTTCGGTCTCCCCGTTTCAGAAGTCTGTCCTCCTCGCCTCGTACCACTCGCTCCCCACGCAGGTGCTGCCCCCCGTTTTTGGTGATCTCTAGTCATCGGACGAGGAGGGCTATCTGGCGCTGTGGGACACTCTGATCGAGGACCACCCGCACCGCGTGATCATGACGAACGAGCCCGTCACATGTGCTTGTTTTCACCCCACGAACAAGGAGCTGGTGATCGGCGCGCTGCGCAGCGGGCGGCTGGGCGTGTGGAGTCTGGTGGACGGCGCGATGGTGAGCGTGAGCAACCTGACGGAGCAGTGCCACATGAACGCGGTGGTGGGGTAGGTGTGGTGGTGGGGGTTGAGAGAAAGCATGCAACTGATGAAGAACAGCGTGCTGCTGGCGCTGGCGACGGTGAGCGACGACGGCGTGTTCTGTCTGTGGAGTCTGAGCAACCTGCTGGAGCCGCTCGTGTCCGTGCAGCTGAATACGCTGGTGGGTGCGGGGCGAGCGCGTGACGCGTAGACGTTCAACTCGCACCCGCTCGACGCGACGCTCATTCCCTCGTCCTTGTCCGCCTTCAACCCGCAAGCCTCCAGCTTCTGCGTGGGCTGCGAGGACGGCACGGTGGTGACGCTGGCGATTCGGAGCAATATCGTGTCGATCGACAGCGTTGCTCGCGCGCACAGCAGTCTGGTGACCGCCCTCGCCGTGGAGTCGGTTCCCCACGACATGTGTCTGGTGGCGTCGACGGCGATGGACTGGTGCACGCGCGTGTGGAACGGCGAGGTAGAGAAGAAGGGATGGCTGAAGGGTAGGCGATGCAGAAGCCGCTGATGACGCTGCACGCGACGTGCTTCGTCGTGGGCGCGGCGTGGCACCCGCAGAACGTGACGCTTCTGGTGACTGCCTGCGAGAGGGGCGTGTTGCAGCTGTGGAACCTGCTGAAGGACAGCGAGGTGACGCTGGAGGGAAGGCGTGATGTGTAGAAGCCCGTCGCCTCGCTGCAGGTGAGTGGCGATTGTGGAATCACGACGCTGGCGTGGATGGAGGACGGTCGGCGCATCGCCGTGGGCTTGGAGAACGGTGTGATGAAGATGGTGGAGGTGGCGAGCGAGGCGTGCGAGCTCCACGAGGAGGGACTTCAGGCGTTCGTTCGTCTGGTGAAGGACTGTACGGAATGGGTTGTTTGTTGGAAGAAACAGGACTACCACAGGCGTCTTCGACTTCGTTCGCGTGGCGCGTTTCGTTCGTTTCGTTCATTCCGTTCGTTTCGTTCATTCCGTTCGTGCCGTTCATTTCGATCATCCCGCTCACTTTGCTCCTTGCGACCGTCGTAGCGATCGTACCTCCAGCGATCCTCGGAGCGGACGTCCACCTTGCGGAACAAGGCGTAGTAGCTGTTCAGCAGGTTGGGGATCGTGCCGTCCGGTTTCTTCGTCCGCGGAATGTTCCCGCTCAAAAAGTCGAAGCCCTTTCTGCGGGCGTAGGAGAAGGAGGCGCTCGTGATCTCGCTCAGCCCCGCGTCCGTCAGCAGCGTTCGCCACTCCTCTCGGTTTCGGAAGTAGGTTTGGAAGGTGGAGCAGAAGTCGGGCGTTTCGATCACGGGCTGGAGGACGAGCGCGTAGAAGCCGTGCTGGACGTCCAAAAACACCCGGATTTCGTCAGGGTCGCAATTGTGTTCCCGAATCATAACGTAACCCCCGGGACGCAGCACGCGGTATACTTCCTTGAGGAAGGATTTGACGTCCGGGATGTGGTGGAGGACCATGTAAATGGTGATGAAGTCGAAGCAGTTCGAGCAGTAGGGAAGCGTGATTCCGTCGTAATGCTTGAACATGAAACGCTGGCTCTGGTCCTCTTCGGGAGGCAGGTCGCGCACGTCGCAGCCGAAAATGTGGTACCGATCCAGATGCAAGTCCTGCCCGATGGCGATTGTAATGCTGCCGTCAGCACAGCCGATATCGAGATAATCGCGAATGCTGTGAGACGAAAGACACGAATCAGGCAACATAGAGTGGAACTAGAATGATACGATGATGAGAATGACTACATCTTTGACCCGTGACTGCGCTCGCGAGTACTGCTCCCTGGCTTGTTTTTCTTCTTCGCTAATCACAGTGGGCTTCACCACGAGGGCGACGGTGCCGTCCTCCTCCTCCTCCTTCTTCAGAAGCGGTTTCACCTCCTCTTCAACTTCTTCTTTCTTCTCTTCGGCCTCTCTCTTCTCTTCATTCTCCGGAAAGAGATAGTGATACAGCGCAGTGTAGATGGTGAAATCTTGGCGCTGAATCGGATCCGAGCTCTCGACCTACAGCATCATGCCTGCCTGCAAGCGGTCACCATCTCGTTGATGATCTTCAGCACAGCCTCTGCCTTGACGGGCGAATCGCATTCTCTCTTGATCCATTGTACCGTGCGCTCCTTCAAATCGCCACCACGCTCCCATATCGTCTTGATTTGGTTTTGACTGATAATGGTGGGAAGACGCTCCTCGCCGGGATACTCCAGCGAAGCCTTGTCCAATACATGAATTGGCGGCACGAGCGTCACAAGGAGTGTCTATCCGTCATGCCACGAAAACAAGAACACATCCTCCGACTCCAGCTCCGTGGTTTGGAACCCTCGCAATTGAAATCCGTAGTCCTTCACGATGCCGAGGTTGTTCTTGTGAATACGAAGACAGACGAAGGGACAGCGCACCTCGAAGCACTTTTCAAGGATCGTCTTTCCATCCACGCCTCTTATGGAAAACGAGTGTCCGTCGTCCACCACAATCTGAAGGGTGCTGTTTGAGTAGCGCAAATCCAGGTACACGGGCGTCATCACAGAATGGGTCGGATACCACCGTTCCAACGCGTCCATCAGCGTGAAGGAGGTCAGACTCACTCGACTTTCACATCCCCAAAGGTAGCAGTTGCGCGACACGCTGGATCGGCGTTGTGGATCATATGTACACATGGAGGCTTCATAAATACCGGAGCACTGCAGGAAGGAATAGAGTTCAATGCCCGAGTCAGGAACACCGATGAAGAGTCCCCTCGACGCTCTTCCGGAGATATCGTAGTTGGTGATTGGACAGTACTGCTCTCGAATCGATAGGATACACGCAACTATCTGGGAAACCTCCGCATAGTCCGGCAGTCCTCCACATAGGTCGTCCTCTAGTTGTACTCCCTTCTTTTCATAACAGAACCCCGGCGGAAACTTGGCGGAGTACATGATTGTGATTTGCCGTTCTCTCCTTGTACTCTCTCTGTGTATTCCTCACCACCGGCTCTCAAGGGATTCACGCATAGAACGAGACGAGAGGGAGTGACAATCATCGTCGAGTAGAATGGGTCGCTGGAGTGTTCCTTGTGTTTCTGTGGAGAAGGAGAGGGATGAAGTGTGAAGTGCGTCCTATGAATACGATGCTGATAGATCCCGCGGGAATGCGTCCGATTTGCGCGAGCTTTTAAGTTTCACTGGGACATGACGGAGTCCGAATGGAACATTCTATTCTACCGCGAGAAGCCTTCACAATCATCTTTTGAGGCATTCAGTGGGATTGAACAATGTCGAGCTCTTCTAACTTGAAAACACTGTTACCTTCCGAGCTGTCCGTCGATAACTCAGATGAGTATATACCGAGTGACGTTGTCGATGGTGCTCATGTTCATTCGCTAGACAACATATACGCGACGCGGAAACTACAAGAGGAACGCCGCCTCTTCAGATCGTATGGGAGATGGAGTGAGTGAGCGTTGTCCAATGGTCACAGATAGAAAATTGAGTCGGACGTCAAGAAAGGCCACCACGCGTCCTGTCATCGCTGCGGCAACATTCGCCGCCGCTATATTTACTGCGAGAAGTGCCCCCAGGTGTTCTGCATGAAGTGCATGGACAAAATGATCGAGGAGCACGGCCCGGACTGTTTCAAGAATGGCTGTCCTGTGTGCAAGAAGCTGTGCTGCTGCTCCGAGAAGTCCCTGAACTGCACTCGCAAGGTTCGGGTTTGGGCGAATTGTCACGTGTAGTACCATTGCTACAAGAAGTGTCTCACAACGAAGAAGGGTATCAAGAGGGTGGTTGCTGTATCGCACTGTTACGCGTAGAGCAGCTACATCTACAACGCGGCCTCCTCTCCCGTTTCTTCGCCATCGCTGAGTGCTCAGCCCGCGCAGCCTTCTCGTCCGGCGCAGCCCGTCCAGCCGGTGCAGCCAACGCAGCCCGTGGCTCCGCCACAGCCCGTGCAGTCGGTGCCGATCATCAAGCCGTCTTCTCAGCCAGCACACCCCATGCCTCCCCTCGTGTCCCCGCCGCAGGTGGTGCCCACCGTCATCCCGCCGAGCATCCCCGCGCAGCAGACGAAGCTCCTCCCCATCCCGCAGGCGGTCGCCGTGACGGACTCTCCCGCGGGACTGCAGCGTGTGCCGTCGCTGCAGCTGTACTCCGTACCCTCCATGTACCAGTCGGCGTCGCCGCAGCCGTACATGCCGCCCACCGCGTCGGTGGTGCCCACGGCGTACCAGCCGCTGTCGCTGCCGATGACGACGCGCTACTCGCTGAACCACATCCCGTCGGAGGCGGGGCTGCGCGACCCGGGGTACCAGTCCTCCCTCATCAGTCGCGAGTCGCTGGCGTACCCCGACGTGTACCGCTGGGACCCGACCATGGGACAGCTGCAGCGCGCGCCGGACTCCGTGAAGGCGATGAACGTGAGTGTATACAACACGTCCTCCACGCAGCCGCTGATCCTGCCGCTGCGCCGCTCCGTGAGCAACTCGTCGCAGGAGCTGCTGCGCAAGCCGCTGTCGTCGCGCATGTCGGGCGAGGTGGGGCTGTCGGAGGAGGTGCGAATGGACTCGATCAACCTGTGGGGCGTGACGGCGCCGTCGGAGGTGCGGATGGCGACGCCGCGGACGGAGCTGCAGTCGGAGGTGTGCTTCGACGACGGCAGCGAGGGCAACACGCCGAACGTGCCTCAAGCTGCGAATGCGAATGTGGAATCAGAAGTGGCGTTGAAGCGAGGAACGTCGATGGAGAGCGCTACGGGAGCCGCGCCGTTTGTGAGCGGCGACGTGTTGCAGTCGGTGAACTCTTTGCTCAATACCCGCGGTTATAGCACGAATTCAAGTACTGTTGTATTCTAAGCCTTTCTGTTGTATACTATATTTGCTTTCCCTTTTGAGTGTTGTTTGTGAAAGAAACAACGTCAGCGTTACTTTCCGCAGATCTTTGAGCACACCGTGCAAATCGGCGCAGCATTCTCAACCTCAAACTCGTAGTTTCTACAAATGAAACGGTGAGAGGAGTCATACCTCTTCTCGGTGGCGAAGACGACCTTCTTGCCCTCCTGCTTCACACTCTTCACATCTGCCATCGCAATCACGCCGTTCTTTCGGAAGAAGGAATGCTTGCGAACCCACTCGATCTAGTGGTGAGCTGACAAGGGAGAGAGTACTCTATTGCTCGTGACGAAGAGAGTGGTGGGGTGTTGGGAGCCGTTGGTGCACAACTTGGCGCAGGAGACGCCCTTTGAGAGTTGTTCTTTGACGGCGTCTTCCTCTTTGCGCAGGCGTTCTTCTTCTTCCTTGCGTTTGCGTTCTTCTTCTTCCTTCTTCAAACGCTCCTCCTCTTCCTTCTTCTTTCTCTCTTCTTCCTTTCTCAATCTCTCCTCTTCCTCCTTGCGCTTGCGCTCCTCTTCTTCCTTTCTTAATCTCTCCTCCTCCTCTTTGCGAAGGCGTTCCTCTTCTTCTTTGCGCAAACGCTCCTCCTCTTCCTTACGGAGTCTTTCTTCCTCTTCTCTTCTCAGTCTCTCCTCTTCTTCCTTTCTTAATCTCTCCTCTTCCTCCTTTCTAAGGCGTTCTTCTTCTTCTCTTCTAAGTCTTTCTTCCTCCTCCTTGCGCAGACGCTCCTCTTCCTCCTTCTTCTTCCGTTCCTCCTCTTCTTTCTTTAGTCTTTCCTCCTCTTCTCTCTTTAGACGCTCTTCCTCTTCCTTGCGAAGTCTTTCTTCCTCTTCCTTACGTTTGCGTTCTTCCTCCTCTCTCTTCAGACGCTCCTCCTCCTCTTTGCGGAGGCGTTCCTCCTCTTCTCTCTTGATTCTCTCTTCTTCTTCCTTACGAAGTCTCTCCTCCTCCTCTCTCTTGAGACGTTCTTCTTCTTCCTTCCTAAGGCGCTCCTCCTCTTCTCTCTTTAAACGCTCCTCCTCTTCCTTACGAAGTCTCTCCTCTTCTTCTTTACGCTTGCGCTCCTCTTCTTCCTTGCGAAGTCTTTCTTCCTCTTCTCTTCTCAGTCTTTCTTCCTCTTCTTTACGCTTGCGTTCCTCCTCCTCACGAAGTCTCTCCTCTTCCTCCTTTCTCTTCCGCTCTTCCTCCTCTCTGCGAAGTCTCTCTTCTTCCTCCTTGCGCTTGCGTTCCTCTTCTTCCTTCTTCCTTCTCTCTTCCTCCTCTTTACGCTTGCGTTCTTCCTCCTCCTTACGAAGTCTCTCCTCTTCCTCTTCTCTCTTCTTACGTTCTTCTTCTCTCTTCAAGCGTTCCTCTTCCTCTTTGCGCAAACGCTCCTCCTCTTCCTTACGGAGTCTTTCTTCCTCCTCTTTACGCTTGCGTTCTTCCTCCTCTCTCTTCAAACGCTCTTCTTCTTCCTTACGAAGTCTTTCTTCCTCTTCTTCTTTACGCTTGCGCTCCTCCTCTTCTCTTCTCAGTCTCTCTTCTTCCTCCTTTCTAAGGCGCTCTTCTTCCTCCTTCTTCAATCTCTCTTCCTCCTTTCTCTTCCGCTCTTCTTCCTCCTTACGAAGTCTCTCTTCTTCCTCCTTGCGTTTGCGTTCCTCTTCTTCTCTCTTCAACCTCTCTTCCTCCTCTTTACGCTTGCGTTCCTCTTCTTCTTTGCGGAATCGTTCTTCCTCTTCTCTCTTCTTCCTCTCCTCTTCTTCTCTCTTCAAGCGTTCCTCCTCTTCCTTCTTCTTACGTTCTTCCTCCTCCTTACGCTTGCGCTCTTCTTCCTCTTTACGAAGGCGTTCTTCTTCTTCCTTTCTCAGTCTCTCTTCTTCTTCTTTCTTCAAACGCTCCTCTTCTTCTCTCTTCAATCTTTCTTCCTCTTCCTTTCTCAATCTCTCCTCTTCCTCCTTGCGCTTGCGCTCCTCTTCTTCCTTTCTTAAGCGTTCTTCTTCTTCTCTCTTCAATCCCTCTTCTTCTTCCTTACGCTTGCGTTCCTCTTCTTCTCTCTTCAAGCGCTCCTCTTCCTCCTTACGAAGTCTCTCTTCTTCTTCCTTGCGCTTGCGTTCTTCCTCCTCCTTTCTAAGACGTTCTTCTTCCTCCTTCTTGATTCTCTCTTCCTCTTCCTTACGAAGACGCTCCTCCTCCTCTCTCTTCAAACGCTCCTCTTCTTCCTTACGAAGTCTTTCCTCCTCTTCCTTGCGCAAACGCTCCTCTTCCTCTCTCTTCAATCTTTCTTCTTCCTCCTTTCTAAGGCGCTCCTCTTCTTCCTTCTTCTTTCTCTCCTCTTCTCTCTTCAGACGTTCTTCCTCCTCTTTGCGAAGTCTCTCTTCTTCCTCTTTACGCTTACGCTCCTCTTCCTCTCTCTTCAAGCGTTCCTCCTCCTCTTTACGCTTGCGCTCTTCTTCCTCCTTGAGAAGTCTCTCTTCCTCCTCCTTCTTCAAACGCTCCTCTTCTTCTCTCTTCAGACGCTCTTCCTCTTCCTTGCGCAAACGTTCTTCCTCTTCCTTCTTCTTCCGCTCTTCTTCCTCCTTCTTCAAACGCTCCTCCTCTTCTCTACGAAGTCTCTCCTCCTCCTCTCTCTTCAAACGCTCCTCTTCCTCCTTTCTCTTCCGCTCCTCCTCTTCTCTTCGCAGTCTCTCTTCCTCCTCCTTCTTCTTACGTTCCTCTTCCTCCTTGCGAAGTCTCTCCTCTTCCTCTCTCTTCAAGCGTTCCTCCTCTTCCTTCTTCTTTCTCTCTTCTTCCTCCTTACGAAGTCTTTCCTCCTCTTCCTTCCTAAGGCGTTCCTCTTCTTCTCTCTTCAGACGCTCTTCTTCCTCTCTCCTGAGGCGTTCTTCTTCTTCCTTGCGCAAACGTTCCTCCTCTTCTCTCTTCAGTCTCTCTTCCTCCTCTTTACGCTTGCGTTCTTCCTCCTCTCTCTTCAAACGTTCTTCTTCTTCCTTACGAAGTCTTTCCTCCTCTTCCTTGCGCTTGCGCTCCTCTTCTTCCTTCTTCTTTCTCTCTTCCTCTTCCTTTCTCAGGCGTTCCTCTTCCTTCTTCTTACGTTCTTCCTCTTCTCTCTTCAAGCGCTCCTCTTCCTCCTTACGAAGTCTCTCTTCTTCTTCCTTGCGCTTGCGTTCTTCTTCCTCTCTCTTCAAGCGCTCCTCTTCCTCCTTACGAAGTCTCTCTTCTTCCTTACGCTTGCGTTCTTCTTCCTCTCTCTTCAAGCGCTCCTCTTCCTCCTTACGAAGTC
>JANPWJ010000786.1:0-39416 GCA_027406325.1 Blastocystis sp. subtype 2
GCAACTGGCTTCTCCACTACTTTACCTATTTCCACTTGTACCCGCATTGAGTATCGCAAGCGTTCTACTACCTGTCTCCAACTCATACCTCACTGATTCTCATTGGAAATGATCCGCACTTCCTTTTCATCCCACCTCTCCAATTAACACCACCCCTACACTCCACCTCACTCTTCACCAAACCCAGAGTGAATTCAGCGAAATCCACCCCAACTCCATCTTCAACGGAACAATCCACTCACTCCTTCCATTCATTCAATACCAGCGATAAATCTTCCATCCCATCCCCTTTCATTTCTTTCATTCTCCTTCTCTCCTTACCAAAACACGCAACAGGATAACTACGTCATTCCTCCCATAAACAACAACGATACTTTGAAGAAGCGAAAGATCATTCTGCCCTTCCCATCTGAAACGAACTCTCCCCTTTCACACTTCAAACCAAACGCCACAATCCAAAACAAACAACGCACTAAAGGAAATCATTAATCGCTTCTTTGACCTTTCTTCTCTCACGATTCTTCTCTGTGTTGCGGTTGTTCAGCTTGTTCTTCTCCGTACGGCTGTCGAGGCCTCTTCGGATCTACGCATGAAGCGGATCACAATGCGTTGACTCGATCTCGAATCTGGAGCTCCGTGATATTCTTCTTTTCCTTCATCCGAGGCTCCTTCTTCAGTTCCGGATGAAGCAGTGGGCACTTTCTCGCCTTGTGTCCGGGTTGGTGGCAGTGGAAGCATACGTCGCTGTCAACCGGCTCCTTTTCCTTTTCTCCTTCCTCCTCAGAAACCTCATCCTCTTCCTCTCCTTCATCACCCTCCTTCTCTCCTTCATCACCCTCACCACTCTCACCCTCCTCTCCTTCTTCACTCTCCTCTTCACCCCCCTCCTCTTCACCCCCACCATTCTCCTCCTCACCATACACCATATCCGCCATCTACATCTCACACCCACACCCCACACCCACATCCAACAACAACTCCTCGTCCTCCTCCGTGAACCCGCTCGCCTGCACGTTCTGGTCCAGCTTGAACTCGTTCTCGATCGCGCTCAGCACCGGCTTCTCCGCGCGCTCGTACCCGAAGTGGCGACGGAAGAAGCGCGCAACGCACTCCACGTCGCGGTCAAAATACCTACACTTCAATTCCCATACGAACACGCACGCTTCGGCGTTCTCGTGAGATGTACTCACCATCTGGGGGAAGTCGATCAGAGTGAAGGTCCGCGTGGACTCGTCGAAGATGATGTTGAACTCGTTGAAATCGCCGTGAATGAGACCGTGGCGAGCAAGGTCGATGATCATGTTCATCATTCCGTCATACAACTACTCATGAGTCCTCCCACACAACACGACAATCTCGGGATGGTCGTATTCCGAAAGCTGGTAGAGAGGGAAGCCCTTCGCCAGCGACATCAACACGCAATGACGATTCTGGTCCACCGGCTGTGGAACCGAAAAGCCGGCATCGTACAGCGCCTTCATGAACGCGTACTCCTTCACGGCGGCGAGACGTGACATGTACATCCAACTCGCACTTTGCCGCTTGCCAAGATAGTCACGCTTCTACCCCATCAGCCCGAACTACTCATACCAACCTGCTTAATGGCACGAAAGGACACGCGACCCAATCGCTGCAGCTTCAAAGCGAGCGTCTCTCCTTCTTCGTTTTGAACGAGGTAAATATCGGACTCCTTGCCCACTCCAATCTTTCTTCCCACAGACACGATGTTGCCACGCTTCATCATCGCTCGGAGCGCAAGGAAGTCGTAGCCCAAATAGGTCAGCTTGTACCCGTCGTATCTGCCACATGAACGAATACTGAAAACCATCATACACCTTTCTTTCGTGGGCGATTAGCTTATCTCGCAACAGGTCGGACAGAATCTTGTGCACGCCTCCGTGACGGAGATTTGACAACGAAACAATCAAGGGAACGGGGACCACATCGTGGTTCTTCATGCCCATCTCGATGGAGGTCAGGACACGGAATGCGTCCGTCGACATGTATCTACACGCATAAGAAAAGCACGGAAATGCCACCGCAGCACCTTCGGATCAAGTTTCATTGGAAGGGAAGAATTAGTGTGTGAAACAAGAAGGGAATGATTACAGAGAAAGCAGTAACAGAGCCGAGGGAATCACTATGCATGAACCGAAAGGAAAACGGACACAGTCCACAGGAATGGGTTTCAGCAAGTCGCGTATCCGAACGGTGTACGCATCAACGCAAATCTGCACATCAGCAAGCAGCTAAACGCCCACAGTCGAGACAATACACAACGCGTAGCAAACACACAGCCAGAAATACAGGTTGGATAGGTCGTAGGTGAAGAGCACCGCCACGATGTACAGTAGGTAGATGAATAGGAGTACAATCGCGATGGAGAACGCCCACATCAACTACACTTTAGCGCACAACGCCATACCGACTGTCAGCAAATGGGCCGACTCGAATGCGCTTCCCGACGACATGCTCGAAACGCACAGAATGAGAATGACCACAATGAAGACGCATCCCAGAATGGTGGCCACGTAAATCTTCGTGTCCTTCTCGTACTCCTTGCGAACGATCGTTAAGAAAAGAACAGCGAGGACAACGCAGATGGCCTACACTTCATTCCGGTGCAGCACGCGTACGGATGTGATCACCGAAAACGTGTTCTGCATCACACGCATCTTCCGTATCTTCTGCAGATGCGCGGAATTGATACCACTACAGCTCAAAACGCTATAAAACGCCTACATCGCATCCAACTTTCGTTTTGCGTACGCGATGTTCTGTGTTCCGTCCTGCTCCTCTCGCTCTTGTTGCTCGCGCAGTCGAGAGCAGGACATATGCCTTGAGCTATTGCGCGAGATGTCAATTCGGATCGTGCCCTCGTCGGATGCCATTTTGGAAGGTTTTTCTTTTCCGTTCGACTGACGATGAAACTCCCATGCGTGAGTGCATACGCCATCCCATCGTCCACTCCAACACGCAGAATCGACTCGCCATGTGCAACAAACACACAAAACAAAAGGGAAAACGTCAAACACTCAATCACGCCTTGCAATGCCATCCACGCTCTACGCCATCAAATCAACATCCTCACCCAAACCGTCAACACATGAGTCGGTTTCCCAAAGAATCGGATCTTGCCGAGACAAGTGGAGAAGGAACCTCGATTCTCCTTTATAAACACCTGCTCACTCACGACGCACTCCCACTTCCTACGACTACCGATGACACGTTGTTCCACTTCAACGGCTTCAATTTGTTGCTCGTGACGGGATTCACGTCCTCTTCGGAGAGGAACAAGCACTACAGGGAACACAGCCGAATCACACCCACTTCCGTTGGCACCAGATTATCAATGTCTGAAAAGCTGATATCGAATATGTTCGCGTACAAGGCCACTTCCGTCGGAGCGGACTCTATTCCCTCAACACGCGCGTTACACACCATACCGTCATTCGGAGCTTCAAAACTAACAGAGAACAGCTTTACGGGCTCTTTGAAGGGAATGTCGTCGTCAAGGAATCAGCGCCCCTGCCACAACAAGGATATCATGAGCACGATTTGCGGATCGGCGCGACTCTCGATCACGTTGAGGTACTTTCCGAAGAGGAACTCGGGATTGCTCTCGGCAGTGATGTTCAGCGCCTTCACGTGGTGAATATCAATGTAGTCGACGAGGTCTTTATTTGTCTGACTCATTATGGTTTGGGATGGAATCAATGCGGTTGTTGTTTCCTTTTGAAATGGAGTCAGTTCTTCTTCATACCCCATCCTTTCCCATTCGTAACACTACTACAACTCTCACTAACAGCACCATCACAACCCTCACTCACAAACACCACCCTCACTAACAAACACACTTAAACAAACACCCCATAAAGATACTATCCACGCTACGCCTTGGGCAAATCCTCGGAAGGGTGGTTGCGGATGAAGTCCTCGGCGTTCAGCTTCAGCAGCGCGCAGATCTGCGACATGAGCGCGTTAATCGCGGCCTCCTAACCCTCACACACCACACCCAACCCCACCTGTGAAATGACACTGCGCGTGGGAATGCAGTTCAGCAGCTCCTCTGAGGCAGGCACGAACAACGCCTTCGCATCACCATCACTCTCCACCCTTACCGCGTCCGTCCTGGTGATCAGCGGCGACTCCTTGTTGCCGCACATGCCAACCACCACCACGCCTCTCTTCTTGAACGTGTCGATCAGTCCCATCACGTCGCGATTCTTGCCCGAGTGGCTGATCAGGAACACGCAGTCGCCCTCCGACAGGTGCCCCAAGTCGCCGTGCGCCCACTCGATGGCAGGCACGAACTGCGAGGAGATGCCGATGGACGTGAGCGACGCCGCCATGCGCTGTCCCACCGTGCCCGACTTGCCCTCGCCCGTGATGAACAGCTTCCTGCCGTGCTTCTCGTTCGCCACGATCATGTCCGCCGCGCGCTCAAACTGCTGCTCGTCGTACGTCTACGCGTCAGTCCACCGACGCACCGTCCACGTCCAGCAGCAGCTTCAGGTTGTTCTTGTCGCGACGCAGCGAGTCGTGGATCGCGTTCTCCACCAGCTCGGGCTTCGGCTTCTCCTCCGCCACGATGGCATCATCCTTCACGATGAACAGGTCCTTCACGATGTTCATGTCGTCGATGCTCGTCATCTTCATCACACTACGCCTCACCCACACGACCCACACTCACCTCTCCGGCTCGGGCAGCGTGCCGAACTGCTGGCAACACACCGCGCCAGCCAGCGACCCCAAGTGCCCCAACCTCTTCACGTCGTCGTCCGTCTGCGGCATTCCCTACGCCTCACTCCTCGCACGCTCCGCCACCCAGTGATACAGTCCCGCGATCAGTCCGCCCAGGAACGCGTCACCCGCGCCCGTGTCGTCAGCCGTCTTGATATCGGGGATGATTTGGATGTTGAGTCCTTCGTGACCACGCACGCACAGTCCCGCGCCCTTGCGACCCGACGTCACGGCGATGAACTGCGCGTTCGTGCAGCGGTCGGAGATGCGCTCCGCCGTAATGGAGGGCGGCTCCTGCAGCAGCATCTGCGCGTCCAGCTCCGGGAACAGCTCGGGCACGTCGCCCTGACTACGCAGTGAAGAGAGAGAACGAGTCCCACTTGACCTTGAGGACCTCGCAGAGCGACAGACACGCTTCCAGCTATGAATGAAGGAGTGTGAATGCAACAACGTCTTCCTGCGAACCCAGACTCGCCGGACCCACCGCCACGCTGCTCGGAAGGTCCATGTCCAGGAAGCGGAGGATCTTGCGCTTGCCGGCAGCCTCGAAGAAGGCGCGCACGCCGGCGAGCGGCACTTGGGAGATCTCGGATGTGACGATCTTGGCGTTTGTGAAGTGCGGCACGAAGTACTTCTCCACCACCTCGGGCGTGATGAAACTCGTTGCGCCGCGGAACATATAGGTGTGCTGATTGGAATTGCTACGCGTCACTGATAGGACGAGCGCCAACGAATCGATGAACACGTGGGACACGGACGTGTGGTAGCTGTCGTCCACTACGATGTACTTCGTGCTGACCCCGATCTCTTCCATTCGCTGACGCAGCAGAACTCCATATTCGTCTGTCCCCTACGGATTCACGCACGCGTTTCGCCCCCCACTTGAATGGCGAGCAATCCCGTCGGAACGTTGAGTATTTGAGCCCACGACAGATGATTCAGGGTGATGCCGCCGCCTATTCGAAAATCTTCATACTAGAAGTGAGAACTCCGAGGGAAGAACGACTTTGCTCTCATCGGCGAAATACCCCACACCGCCGGCCTTGGGAATGCACTTTATGGACGATACTATGTTCATGAGATTGCTGCCGCATCCCAAAACGGCAGGCTCCACAATCCCTTTCTTCGTGATCGCTGATTATGACAACGCCCCTCAAATCACTACCGCCTAACAGATCGATACTGTGACGAATCATGCGCACTTCTTTCCCTCCTTTCGGAAGTCGGGCGTTTCACCCATGGGGAAAGCGCGCGTTTTGCAACAAAGAGAACACTACTTTACACGTTCACCGTTCTATACTTCATGGACCACACATTGCCTATCGCCAGCGCGTACGTCTCGTTGAATAAAGGGAGGGGTACAGTAAACCACTGATTGAGGATCTTGTCCGTCACGCGCAGCGCCATCGAGGCCTGCATATCACTTGTGAACGTCTTGTAGATTCCATAGTACAATAAACTGGACTTGTGAGCCATATTCTTGTAGAAGGGCTCCTTGAACTTGGGAGGGTTGAACTCGATCACGGCGCTCAGCGGCTCCATGAAGAGAATGTGGGTCATCGCCGCTCCGTGGATGCTGATGTACACGTCTCGCTTCAGAACGCTCCGCACTTGCTCCTCAAACGTCATGGGCACATTCTCCTGGACGATCACGCGGACGTCGCTTCGGCTGCGCATACACTCCATCAGCTCCCTGTTGTTCGTCAACCCTCTTCTGCCGCCACTCCGATTCAAGTACAGCACGTCCAGCACATCCGGTTTCCGAGTACGAATGGTCTCGTGGAACTGGCGATAGACGACGCGTTTCACCAAAAGTGGCTCCTTGAACGAGATGAAGGTGTCGTACATGGAGGGAACAATCCGAGCTAGAATCTACCCATCACGTGACAATGACACATCGACTCCTCGTCTCGCACAAATGGTGAGACCCATCGCCTCGTACTCATCGCCCTCGTAGAAGTGGGGAGAGGCGGATGAAGGGAAGACGGTCTTCATCAGCGTATAGTACTTGGATCCCCAGGAAAAGTGACCCTTCGGATCCCCAAAGGTCTTGTTCTCGATGAAGGGGTCGGGATAGTACACAACGTTTTGCATCTACGATCATGAGCGGAATCGCATAGAAACCTTGGGAAGCTCCGCCGAGTGATGCACATAGCGGAGGAGGTTGTGGATCCACTCGGTGTGGTGATAGATGTTGTTCCACCCGCCCCAACCGCGAAGCATAAAGACATACAGGTCGTCAACAACCGTGACATTGGGAGGAAAGTCCTTCCAGTCATTCTCGCGGAAATACAGGTACTTCTTGTAGTACCAGGAGTAGAACTCGCGAGGATACTTCTTCTTCGTCACGTTCTTGTGGTTGTTGATCAGATAGATGCTCTTGTTCCTCTGGAAGAGGCAAAAGTTCTCCATATACCTCCAATCGTTTGCTACGGCGGTTAACGCGTTATCCTTGTTTCTAAGTGTGAGAAAATGGATTGGATATTACTTCTGTAAATGACTATCGAACCAGTCCCAGTCCGGTGATCTACCACTCAAGCGATGAGAAAATTGCTACTCGGAAACATCCGGCGCTTTGTATTGAAGCATCATGGCGGAACTCGCAACGAGAGAAGAGGGAGCGGCGTCATTCTCGCCTTCTTGTCTTTCTTCTCCTCCGCTTTCTTGTCTTTCGGCATTGGAGGATGAAGATAGTTCACCGTTGAGCAGGGAGGAGGAGATGTAGGACAGACGCGCGTAAACGGTTAAGGAGAGGCAAACAAGGGAGAGGAGGAGGAGGAACAAGACAATCTGGCTGATGCCATTCATCCTCGTAAACAAATGGTGATTATCATTCGTTTTGGAAGGGCAGTTTTCAAACAAAGCAGAACAACTACTCCCGGAACATCGACAAACAAGCCTCCTGCACCTCAGGAGAAATCGCAACGAGGTCACAATCGCCGCAATTCGACACTGCCATGCGCCGCAATAGCTCAGTCAGCTCCTCTCTCACCTTCGCCTCTTTCACCGAGAATCGGTTCATCGAGAAGAACGCTCTCATGTTAATGTGCAGAATGGCAACGAAGCGGCACAAGAGATCGAAGTCCTCCTTCTTCACTCGGAACGCCACCTTGCGTGAAAGCGACGTTGGATTAAGGATCCCTCACTTTCTGGATTAAGGATATAGAATTGTGTACGGAGTGGAGTTGATCACCACACTTCCCTCCTTCATTTGGGATTTCCCTCCTTCCTGGGGCTTCTCGTTTTCCTTCTGCAACTCCTCTTCATTCTTTTGAGACTTCTCTTCATTCTTTTGAGACTTCCCTCCCTTCTTTTGAGACTTCCCTCCACTCTTCACTCTCTCCCCATCCTCCCGCAACGACACCTCCATCAAGTAATGGTACATCGCAATCACCAGCACCAAAAACGGTGAGGTTTGCGCCGCTTCCTCCAGCACGAGCTTCCCCGACAGCTGCACCAGTCGCTTGTACACCACGAAGGGAGAGAACAGAGCGCGCAGCGCCCACGTGCTCACGCGCGACAGCTCCACGCGGTCGTTGTTCAGCGTGTGCAGCTTCCCGTTCGTGCAATAGCTCACATTCGGGAAGAGGCCGAACGCGAGGGGGATCATGTCCAGACCGACAGCTGCGGAATCCTTCGCGTCGTGGAAGGAGCTGCCCCGCTGAATCTGCTGTTGGACTCTCTACCCCTCACGCGCCGCCGCCTCACTCACCGTCGCCAAGTCCAGCACGTTCCCGTCCAGGTTGTTCATGATGCAAAACTCCGTCTTCTTCCTCCATTCCTGGTACACCTCCAGCACGAAACGCATGAAGTGGAAGTCGCTGTTGACCTTCCCAAACGTCTTCAGCAGATTGTCGCTCTTCTTTCGAGTGTCGTAGAACATCGAGGCCAGGTCGGGGATCGACAGCATGCTAATCACCTGACGCCCGCACTGGAAATAGTCCCCCAACTACCCCTCACTTTCGCAGGTCACGCCTACCAGCACCATGAACCCGCTCTCCGGCGGAAGAGGCAGTTCGAGCAGCCGTCGTCCGAGAACAGTCACGTGATACTCGTGATCGTTTCCCTCCACGACAGCGTTAATCCTCTTCAGCTTCATCACCGCCTTCTCCAGACTCTCCTCCTGCGGCGGATCCATGAGCAGGCTCAGATAGGAGAAAAGAAGCGACTTGTTGTCCACCCTTTCCTGAAGCGACACCTTCTCGCAGTCGATGAGGTACAACACGTACAGAACCACCGTCTCCAGCGGCAGACGCAGGATCTCAGGGATCTACGCGTCAGCTCCTCTCCGCGGGCGTACGATGAATGGCTGCATCTCCTGGAAGGTGGCGAAGGAGTAGAGGTGGAAGCACGTGCCCTCGCGCAAGCGACCCGTTCTGCCTCGGCGCTGCATCACGTTGCTCTGCGTGACGCGGTTCAGCGACATCACGTCCACGTTGCTGAAGTAGTTGAAGTTCATCGTATTCTCGTACCCGCTGTCCACCACGATGTTGACGTACGGGATCGTGATGGAGGTCTCCGCGATGTTCGTAGCCAGAATGATGCGCGGCTTCGTCGGCGTCGTGAACACCAGGCGCTGCTGCTGCAACGGCAACATGGAGTGAAGCATCAGCACCTCGTAGTTCTTCGACAGCATGAAGCTCTTGCCGACGCGGTCTGCCAGATCCGTGATCTGCTTCCACCCGGGCAGGAAGACCAGAACGTGCTCCAACGGTGAGTCTTCCTCCTGCTTCTGCTGCGTGAGCCGCTCCAGCAGCGAGATCACGATCGCGTAGTCGATCTCCCTGTCGTTCGTCGCTTGGTACTCCTCCAGCAGCTTCCTCTTCCTCTCTACCCCTCACTCGCGCTCCGCAAACCCACCCGTCATGAGATTGGGCTGGATTCCGTACACAGGGTCCGTCGCCTCGTCCTTCTCCGTCTTGAAGTACGACGCCTTCTTCTCCGCGCCGCCCTCGCAGTGCTCCCAGTGCTCGATCCACTCCTCCACGTTGGCAGTGGTGAACGCGCGACACTTCTCGCACACCAGCATGTTCTCGTCCACCTCCGCTTCCTCCTCTTCCTCTGGATCCATCATCTCCAGGATGTCCTCCAGGAAGAAGTCCGTGATCTACAACTCAGGCAGGGACGCAGCGCGCACTGGATAGGTCACGACTGGAATCTCCACCACGCCCACGGAACAGATCGAGGAGAAGTACTCCGAAAAGGCGCCCATCTGCAACGTCGCCGACATGATGATAATCTTGATGTTCTCGGGATTGCCGGCGAGCACCGTCAGCTTCAGCAACAGCAACAACATGTCCACGTAGATGTTCCTCTCGTGACTCTCATCTATGAAAACGTGGGTTACCCCCTTCAGTCCCTCGTTCATGAAGCGTCGAATCAGCAGTTCCGTCGTCTCGTACTCGATGCACGTCTCGTTCGACACGCTCTTCTCGAAGCGCACGCGGTACCCCACCGTCTTGCCAGGAGACTCGTTCCGCTCAGCAGCCACACGCTCGCACAGCGAGACGGCGGAGACGCGTCGTGGCTACACGTCAGGCTTGATTCACTCACCCACCTCCGCCACCACGATGCAGGGAACGCGGCTGTCGCGAAGGGGGAGATTGCCCACCTTCTTCTTCATGTAGTCGTCCAGGATATACTGCGGGAGCTGCGTGCTCTTGCCGCAGCCTGTGCTGCCGCTGACGATGGTGACCGTGTTCGAGGCGATTCCCTCAATGAGGCTGTCGTAGCAGCGGAAGATGGGCAGCGACGAGCGCTCGCTGTTCATTTGCTTCCCGCTCTTGGACGAAAGGAACTGATTCGTGCTCAAGAAGTTCTTGGTCAACACATCCACCTTCCTCTCTTTAACAGCATCGGAACGCGGATTCTTCACTCTCTTCTTTCTAGAATCACATTGCAACCATGCCAAGTACAGAGTGGTGTAGGGCAGCAGTCGTTTGGGATCGCAGCACGGAATGCCTTCAACGAATTGTTTCAGCGCATCCCGCATGTCGTCGTTGAACTTGACGTCGAACAGCGCCGAAAAGCAGCTATTCGTGCCCAGAATGGGCGACTTGGAGATTGTGATTGCCCTATCCTCGTCTACACATCACGTAGCATCCCAGCGCACGCACTCTTTCCATTGCTATGCGAATACAGCCCGTATTGCCTAACTAGTCCATGAATGTACTTGCGATCCTCCGAGGACAATTCGGAGGGAAAGGTGAACGCTATGGGTCACAACAGGAGCGGAAACGCACTCTCATCCGACGAGTCGCGGAATTGCAGGACGGAACGCTTCAGCTCCTCCTTTCGAGAAGACCCGATGCCCGCATAGAGTATCCTCGGCATTGGAACGCGTGATCAAAAAACAACTGAAAGCCAACCCTGAAAAACCCTTTACACAAGAAGCCAAGAGAGGAAGTGAAGCAGCGGACATAATGGTACAGTGAACTTACAGCCAAGGAAGTTTCAAAAGGTCATCAATCATCGGTCGCTTTTCTGGCTGTAGGCAAAGCAACTGCGACAGCAACTCTACGCATCACACTTATACTCATCACCCACGAATCTGCTCCTCCGTAGCGCTCGCCCTCCGCAGCAGCGGCTCCAAATACCGGAAGCCCTCCGCCGCGAAGGGCTCGAACACCTCGTCGCTGTCGTTCGCGATGCCGAACGGAGGGTTGCCCGTGATCATGATGAACAGGATGATGCCCAGCGACCAGATGTCCGCCGGACCCGCCTCGTACGAACCACTGTACGCCTCGGGAGCGAGATAATACGGCTTGCCCGCCACCTCGTCGCCGTCGATCCACGCGTGACCGTGTTCGTCCATCTTCCGAACGCGCCCGAAATCGGTCAGTTTTGCGACAATGCGCGTCTTGCCCGAGCCGTTGTAGTTGGGCACCAGCTTGATGGTCACGTTCTCCAGCGACAAGTCGCAGTGATAGTAGCCGTGGTCGGTGATGTACTTGTATCCCTTGAGGATCTGCGCGAACACCGAGTTGATCGTGTCGATCCCCTTGATCGAGGGCAGCATGTCGTGCAGGTCGCCGTTCACCAGCTCCATCACCGCGATCAGGTAGTCCTTCGTCTCCAGGTTGTCGTGCAGGAACAGCACGTTCTCGTGACCGCCGTTCTCGCTCAGCTCCTTCATCACGCCCAGCTCCGTCTGCACGTCGTCCTCGTTCCACTGGAAACTCTCGCTGATGGCGCTCTGCAACTCATCCTCGACCCCATAACAAACCTTCTCCATGATCTTCAGCGCCACGAGATCGCGCGTCTTGTCCGGGTAGTACACGCCGAACTGCCTCTTCAGAATCATGCCGCGCTTAATGCGGCCCGTGCGGCAGTGGCGGATCGTCTCCTGGGGCCAGTAGAACGCATCCTTCGCATATACGATGTTGTAGCGCATAATGCGTGCTCTATCCGTCATTCCACGCACATAAAGTCACCCCGATCGGATCAGCACACGTTTAATCGCTGCCTGGCGCAATTGGAGAAGGGACTGTCCTCTCGACTCCATATTCTCCTCGTAACTGCACGGGAAGCTGATGTCAAGAGGAGGAATCGCCCCTAAAGAACACGTCACACTCCTTGCGTTACCCTCATCGTTCTCCGTAGGCATGTCCGATATGGACAGTTCAGAAAACAAACGGCCACGATGATCGCTCCGTCGGGACGACTTCTTCTCCGTGCTGTCCGACACAGCCGGTCCGAGCATAACGGCGCCATCTATGAACGGTACGCTGCTTACTCCGCTCTTGTCCTCTCCATTCGGCACAATGGGACTCATAAATCCAGAGGTTATCATCGATCCGTCATTTCCGCTTCTCTCGTGGGTTTCACTGCTCGTCGACGCATACTCCATCGAGTATATCTCGGAAATGGACCGCATGCGACTCTCCTGCGATGGGACCTCTTCCTGAGAGACACTCTCCTGCTGCTGGTGCAATGGCTCCACGACGTTTTCACTCATGCTGTAATGCGGATTCCGTAATCACCTTGCTCCTAGATCGCGCAGAGAACAAGGATTCTGCCGAGCGATGAAATGGCGAAAATCGAGGGTATTTCACAAACACTCCAGAACACGACATCTCCTCCAACCGAGTGGATCAAAAAGGACATCTGCTCCGCCGCAGAGTACACCCGCAAACTGGGATCATTCTCACTAAAGTGACCTTCCGCACTACGCATCAACCCTGCTTCCCGTCCCTCACTAGCACCGCATGATCTGAACAGTGCTGCTATCCGTATTACACTCTCGCAGCCTGTTGATGTACTTCAGCGTGTTGTAATACATGGCGCGCTTGTCCTTCAGTCCTACGCATCAGCCCACAACTCCTCCCAAACCGCAAGTGAAGAACACGTTCGGATACCTCCGCTTGTGCAAATTCGAGTAGGGACACACCGTCTGAATGATCTTCCTCTCCCGCCCGTTCTCCGGGTTGCCCCACTCGTCGAACTCCGTGATCGTCAGCGGCAGGTCGCGGCGCACCAGCGTGTCCTTCAGCAGCAAGAACGGCACGTGCAGCAGCACCGCGTGGATCGGATTCTCCGTCGTGTTCAGCAGACTGCCCACGATGATCCCGCCCGCGCTGTTGCTGGACAGGCACACGGGGTGCGTCGCGCTCATCTCGCTCACCACACGGTCCAGGTCGCGCACGCCGTTCATGCGATGCAGCTTCTTCCCCTCCTGGTACCATCGCGGACCCTTGTCGCCACCGCCTCTACGATCATCACCTCAACGAAACGCCCACCGAATCGCGGGGTAGCCGAGCATCCACCCTCGCTTCAGCAGCGCCAGATACGACGGGTTGTAATGAATCGAGTTGTCCACGCCGTAGCACCCGTAACTGCTCAGCAGAATGGGCGACGCTGCCGACGACGCTGTCGGTTTCACCACTGTGAATGGAACGCTCTGGTGGTCCTCCGTGTCGACCGTCCGCGCCTCGATCTCCACCTCTCCGTCCCTCAGACCGCACGTGGGAGGAAGAGCCAGATGCTGAATGAGACGCGCCGTGTTGGTAGTCACGTCGTACTGGAAGGTGTCTCCGCGCAGCACCGGATTGCTCAACGTATAGGTTACAAGACGACTCGCTGGGTCCTACGCCTAACGTCCAGCCGTTTCATTCACCGGATTCATCCCGACCGTGAAATCGCCGAGATGGGGAATGTCCAACTTCTGCTCGGAAATCGACAGGTGGTGGTCGTAGTAGTCCAGCTGCAGCGTGCGGATGCGATAGCCGTGGCAACTCTTCTCATACAGCACGATGTGATTCTATTCCTCACTCTCTCCCTCCTCACACACCCTCAACACGTCCATGTCGAAGATCCGGTAGTCGTCCTGAATGAAACTCCCATCGTCCGTCGATGGCGCAGGTGTTAGCGGAACTACCTTCTTCGCCTCGAAGCAGTAGTCGATCAGACCCTTCGTCCGGTGCTGCTGCTCCTGCTGAGGCAAAAACCCGAACGCGTCGTTCTCGTTCACCAGAAACACTTCAAAGGAGTGCGACTGCGACGTCCGGACGACGACGAAGAAGTCCTGAATGTGCTCCAGGTACACCTCCTCGTTCTCGTGGCGACGTACGAAGAGCGTGGGCTCCTTGAGAAGACCGCCCAGCGCGTACACCTCCGAGTTCGATTTGGCCGCGGAGAAGAGCACCATGTAGCGCTGGAGGTGAGCAGGCTAGGCAAGGCGTACCGCGTCGTTGGTCCGCTTCACGTCGCAGTAGTAGAAGTCGGACGGCTCCTCGAAGACCAGCGCGTCGTGCGTGATGGACGTGCCGAGCACGTGCCGATAGCTGGGAGTGAGGCGATCTCGCCGCACCTACATCCGGTTCGTTCGCATGAGGCTGTTGGCGACGGTGTAGTAGATCTCGCGCGTGGCGGCGTCGTCGATGCCGAACGCGAACGAGTACACGTTCCGCTTGATGACCTCGATCTGGTTGGTGGAGAGGTCCTTCACGTACAGGTTGTACAGCTCCTCGCCCGTCGTGTCCACCGTGTACGCCAGATACCGGCTGTCGGAGTTGACGATGAAGTTGTTCACCGTCACAGAGCTAATGGGTGATGGAGAGGATATAGACTACCCTTGCGCGAATTCTGTATTCAGGTTGAGAATCACCTCCTCCACATCGCTCCCCTCGCGCTTGCGGCAGAACACGGGAAGATAGTCCTCCTCCTTCTGCCGCGAGTAGTAACTGTAGCCGTGGATTGTGTAGGGCAATGACTCTGTGTTGTCTTCGTTGTAGTACTGATCGATCTCCTTAAGATGAAGCAAATCAAGAGCGAAGCAACGTCGTACAGTTTGTTATTCGTCACCGCGCAGCAACGAAGAACCTCGGTGCAAAATCTAATACGGAATGCCAAATCGGCTTCTCCTACTGATCTTCCTCTTCGAGGCGGCGAATCACGTCCGTGTTATAATTCTTTGATTTTAGTGATTATGGAGAGTGCGTACTTCCATCCATTTGTACGCGTCCTTCCCCTTCGATCTCTTATGCGGCGGGGCGATCCGAACGTTCCTCCAATCTGCTTTGAACAGCGAGCTCTTCCGATTCGCTGCAGAGAGAAATCGACTCCTCACACCCCACATGGAGGCGCGCCTCAATGCGAGAATCCTCTTGGCACATATCATTCTCGAGAGGAGCTATGACTGCAGAGGAGGGAAAGGGGAATAGTCAGGCAATGAATGAGGGATTGCAAGGAGTATCGTGATAACGAAGGAGTGGGGGTATCCCACAACTGAAAAGAAGGGAGTTATTCTTTTGGTGGTAGCGTAGAGAAGAGATACGGGAGTGTTCAACAAACAGCGGAGCATTCTTGTTGATTGATCAATGATTCCAGTTCATCCAGGAGTTCCTTCGTAAGTGTTTTCTTCGAACACTCAAATAGCGCGTCTTCCAGCTCGCGTATCCTTTGTGGATCACTCATCTTCTGCATCATCTCATGTGCCTTTCGTTCAATCTCTCCATATCGCGTTATCAGTTCCGCCTCCTTCTTTACGACTTGAGTCTTCCTCCACTTTACGGGAGGCGGAGCGACGCGTTTAGGGAGTGGTTTCTGTGTTTGTTGTGTGGAGATGGGGTTGCTTTCCGGAGGTGTTTGAGAGGGCTCGCTCTCTGGAGATATCGCTTGAACTGGTTGCAATAACGAAGTCGCTTCAGAATCCGACGGCAACGCTTCACAACTGGACAATGCTCCAGAATCTTGATTTGAAGGGACACCCACACCTTGAGAAGCAGGAGGCGAGGGACTCCCCACATTCACTTCTTCACAACTCGGGGCTGACTTTTCACAAGCAGTAGAAACATCAATAATCTCCACACTATGGAAGTTCACATGAACAAGAGGCAGCGTATCCGTCTCCGAAAAGCCACTCGTCATTACCTTCCTCTCCCTCTCCTTCGCTTCAGGGTGACGCGCCAAGTAGCAGGCATACTTCGCAGCACCATACGCCACACACTCGTCAATGCTCGCTTGACGGGAGATAGGGATCTTGTAGAAGGCACCCAGCTCAGTCGTTATCTGCTGGAGACGCGTCGAGCCACCCACCAACACAATCCTCGACAGATCCTTCACCGTCACGTGCGCTCTTTCCATCGCTTCGTTGCACGTGTGGATGGTCTCCTTGACGAGGCCGTATATGATGTCGGAGAAGCGCTCTCGGGTGAGCGTGTACGTCCACTCTTCACACCCGCTCACTTCAATCTCCGTCGCGCGCATTGACGACATGTCATTCTTCGCTCCATCGCACGACAAACGCAGAAGTCCCATCTCACGTGCAGTCAGCTTCCTGTACGCTTCGCCTGCTTCTTTCTCGTAGTGCTCCAGCACCTCGTTCATAATCAGCGTGATGATGTCATTCCCGCCCAGCGAGGAATTGCCTCCGCGCGCAAGCTCCGTGAATTCGGCTCCCTTGATGTGTATTATGGACACGCCAAAAGTGCCGCCTCCGAGATCGTACACCATGATGGTTTCCTCCTTAGCACTCATAAAGTCTGCATACGCGAAGGCGGCCGCTGTCGGTTCGGTGAGAATGCCAATCGTTTTCAAGCCCACGGAGTCCGCGATGCTCCTCACGATGGAACACTGATACTGGCTGTACAACACCGGCACGGTGATCACCACGTCCGTAATGGGAGTCGCCGTGTAGGACTGAGTCACCAACTTTACATGTTCCAGCATAATGGAAATGACCTCCTCGGGGTATTTCCTCACCTCCTCTCCTTCCCTGTTCACGCAGCACAACAACGGTTTGTTGCTCCCATCGTCGACAATCTGAAACAACACGGAATCCTTGATTCTCTGCACAAGCGGGTCGTTATAGTGAAGGCCTATCAGCCGTTTCACGTCGTGGAAGACCGATCTCGGCTGGGTTCTCAATCGGCTCTTTGCCACGAAGCCGTAGACGTACTGGTTTTCCGAATCGGCAACCCAGAGATACGACGGTATCACTGTATATCCGTTTGTGTCGGGCACCACTTCAATCCTCCCATCACAAACGACGGCAGTAACCGTGTTTGAAGTCCCCAGGTCCACTCCAAACGCGTCGCAAGTCTCCATTTCCCGTCACAAAATGAGTGAGTTAAGAACTAACTGAGGACCATTCGTTCTCGTTGAAGTGGTTTTCTTCACCGATTCATAGTGACAACGAATCTTAAACCAAACACGTCCACTCAGGGATTCACCTTCGGAACCTCCTCTTTCAAAAGCTTTATACTGATTGCGTTGCACTTCCCGCCGTTTTTGATCTCCACATTCCCGTCATTCGCCTAGCCCTCACTCCCTCCCATCATCACTACCATCTGCAGCAGCGACACGAACATGCGTGACACCTCGTACGGCTGCTTGTGCTCAGACAGCAGCTGCACCGACGCCTCCTCCTTCTTCAGCGTCTTCATCTCCTCGATGATGCTCTGTCGGTTCTTGTAGATGTCGAAGTCCTCGTGCTTGTCCTGCTCCTCCAGCATCGGCACAATGCGCGTCTCCCACTCGTTCACGCGCTTCGTCAGCTTCGTCTCGCGCGTGAAGCGCTCCACGCCTCGCATAAACACCTCCTGCGCGTCAGCTCGCTCCGCCACACTCACCATGTGTTGCTTGCACAAGTCCTCGTACGTCACGTAGTCGCCGCCGTCCGTCGCGATCAGCGTCTGGTTCGCATCCATGCGACTCGCCTCCTCCGCCTCTCCCAGCTGCAGCGGGTCGAAGACCGTCGTCTGGTTCAGCAGGTTCGACATGCTTGTCACGTAGTTGTCGTTGTTCAGCGCCACGCTCACGTCCAGACGCGTCTGCTCCAACTCGCGCTGAATCGTCGCCTCGTCCTCCAGGTTCGGCGCGAGGTCCTCCTCCTCGTCGAAATCGCCAATGTCGAAATCAGCCACGTCGTTGTTCGTGTCGAAAACCGCCTCGATTTCTTCCGGCGTCGCGCTGGCCGCCTCTCGCTTCTTCTACACACTCAACCGTCCCAATAGCCACTCACCGAAACGGTGTTCCGGTACTGCGTGACCTGCTTGCGCAGCGTCTCCTTGATGCTGGACTGAATGCGACTACGCTCACACACATCACTCAATCACCACTTGAAGACATCGAACTCATAAGCGGGCACGCGGAAGAAGAGCTCGCGCTCCTTCTCCTCGTCCGTGAGGTCGTGCATGTGCTTGCGCTTCTTCTCCACCTCGTTCATCTTCGCCACCTTCGTCTTGTCCAGCAGCACGTGACCGCGCGTGTACGGCACCACGTGGTTCGGCTTGTCGTCGTACGCGTCCTCCAAGTGCCACGGATCGTCCTCCACGGGCTCTTCCGCGGGCTTCTCCGCCTGCTTCTCTGCCGGCGGAGCGTCATCGTTGCCGTTGTCGAAGTCCATGTCGCCCGGGTCGTCGCTGAAGAGAGAGCTCTCCTTCTCGCTCGGCTGGGCTGGGGGCTGGGATGGCGCTGGAGCAGGCGTGTCGGCAACGGGCTTGGAGGGCGGAGCAGAGAGCGGCTCTGGGGAAGTCGGTTTCTCCTCGTGGGGTTGTGAAGAAGCAGGTGTGTGACTGGGACGTGTGTTTTGGTTCAGCGTTCCGATGGTGAATTGACCGGAGGGGCTGATGCTGCAGCGACTCAAGCTATGCATTACCACTCGCGTGAAGAAGATGCAAGAAGCTTTTGTCGGAGTTGTCGCTCGCGATATTGTTGCTGATCACGCCCATGTTCGATTCGTACAGGCGGAGAATGGAATAGCGATTTGCACTCTTCTACTCGTTATTACAAACGCGAAAGAGCACAGCCGCCATGGCACGACGCTGCGCCTCCTTGTTGTCGTTCTTCATGTCAATGTTCGTCCGCTCGCCCAAAATGGAGTTGTCCAACACGATGACCGGATCGTCCATCACCAGGTGAACCAGACCTACGTTCACACTCCGCTCCTTCAACCCACCCTTTTCCTTCGACGCCTCTCCCTTCTGTTTCTTCTGCTTTGACAGTAAATCCAGCGTTTCGTACACCAAATTGTACAGGAACTCCACCTTCTTGCTATACACCACAGCGGACCCCTACGAGTGACAGCACAATTGAGTTGCAAACCTGGATCATTAGCGCTGCTTCTGCAAAGTTCAAATTGGACTTGCCGCCATCAAACGAGATCATCACCGACTCCAAGTCCTCCAAATACTCCTCCAGCTCGGCAGCCACGTCGATATTCCAGTTATCGGCCAGATCGCTAAAGGGAACGCCACGACCCAACGACAAACCGAATGGGCTTCAAGAGCGTTGAAAACCGTGATTCCGACTCCTTTCCGTCCATTGGGTGCAGGGAAGCACGATTGCGAGTTCGCTAGTTTGAAATCTCCCAGCCAAAACGGCGCTCTGGCTCCGAGAGCGGGTTTTCATTCTCACTGTTCTCATGGAAGAAGAGAATTCCGCGAAGCCCGTCCTATGTCCTGTGTGCGGGAAGGAGGACTGCCCTGTCTGCGACTACTGGAAGAATACGGACATGATGGATCGTCTATTTGCCGAAAACGGAGGTGCGGTACGATTATTCGCACTTGCGTGTGATCGTGTAGATATTCGATTCCTACGATGCCATCTGGCTTGAGCTTTTGACTCACTACTTTGTGTATTCTTCTCCTCCTTCCTCGATTTATGTATAGCACACTGGGCAAAGTGGAAACGACGCTGCACGAGCTGTACGCCGTTTTCCAGTACGATTCCTTCATTCCCATCGGATTGCCCAAGTACCTGCAGTACTTGGAGAGCCAACATTACATCACAATAAAGAGAAAGCCGGAGGTCAAGGGGTGGTCGATTCTTCGCTCTCCTGAGGAGTAGATGGTGGTCCTTCCTCACCGGCTTCTTCAGACAAGAAGAGGTATCCTCGCTATTCATGTTGAACGCCCTAGTTGCCACTGGACGCTCCAATCACCTGTGACTACCTGCTGGAACGCGCTGTGGCCTTTGCGAGAGACGAGCTGACGGAGCACTGCAACACCAACTTCTTCCTTGTGAACTGCAGTCCCGCCGCCCTCCAGTACATCAAGAGCAACCCTTCCGTCGTGGAAGAGCTCGATACTCCGTTCATCTCGCTGCAGGAAGCCGCGCTCTCCGTGCAGACCATCAGCAGGGTGTGATCGCGCTCCGTGCATCATCCCTAGTTCTCGCTCAGCGATTTGAGGAACCAGTCGCGCCAGCTGCTGTGTAACCTTCGGAACGGGCAGGACTACCTGTTTGCCGTGTACTGCGACGAAAAGGGAGAAGGACACCTGTTCAGTCAGTACGACGTCAAGGTGGAAATGGGGACGCTCTGTGACAAATAGGCCATAGCGTTCGACGAGGAGAGCCATCTCAAGCTGTCCCAGTTCACCATCCACCGCATGCTCTCTCGCTACCAGAAGAAGCTGGACGAGTGCGAGCAGAAGGTGGGAGCGTCGTCGCGGGCTGAGGCGTAGATCATGCTGGAGAAGAAGGCGTGCAAGAAGCTGATCACGGAGGGCAAGAGAGAGGAGGCGAAGGAGCGCATGAAGAGGCTGAACCAGACGACGATGAAGGAGAAGGAGAACGCGCTGAACCAGCTGAACGTGCTGCGGAGCCAGATGGACACGCTGGAGCAGGCGTCCTCGGTGAAGCAGCTGTACAGGATGAAGAAGCTGACGTTCGACGCCATCCCCGACACGGGCGTGACGCTGGAGGAGGTGGAGAATCTGGTGGACGACGTGACGGACAAGCAGAAGGACATCGAGGAAGTGCGGGAGAAGATGATCGGGACGACGACGAGCGAAGGAACGGACGACGTGCTGAAGGAGCTGGACCAAGCCATTCTGAACGAGACTCTTCCCAACCCTCCTCCCAATCCAGTGCCCGAAGCGCCTATTCTTGAATACGGTTGTTTCCTGAACAAACACACCACCACGTTTCGGTCTTCCACTGTTCCATTTCGTGAATCACCTCGTCGATGGTGGGACGCTCTTCCTGCTTCTTCCAACAGTTCTCGATCACCACTCTCGCCTCTTCGGGCACTATATCCAGGATCACGGGCTTGATTCCTCCTCTCACTCGACTGATGAGCTACACGTCATCGCCTCTTCTCGCCCTCACGTCCTTCACGTCGGTGATTCCCGCGCGATACCAGCACGACTTCTCGCTCAGTACCTCGTCGATGATGCA
Organism: Blastocystis sp. subtype 2; assembly: GCA_027406325.1. Taxonomy (NCBI): domain Eukaryota; class Bigyra; order Opalinata; family Blastocystidae; genus Blastocystis; species Blastocystis sp. subtype 2. The sequence goes on from JANPWJ010000786.1 coordinate 21,364, forward strand.
GCCGAACGAGTACACGTCCACCTTCGACGTCACTCTCTCCTTGTTCAGCAGCTCGGGCGCCATGCTTGTCGTGACCTCTCAATCGATGCACCTACATGAAGGGAGAACCCACTGCACTCGCCGTCACTGCGCGATACGACTCGAGTTCCCGCGAAAGACCGAAGTCAGAAAGCACGGGATGTCCGTTGATGAGCAGGATATTGTCGAGCTAGGCGTTACGGAAAGGAAGCGAGAATGCCTTGATGTCACGGTGGATAATGCCGAGGGAGTGCAAGTAGGCAATGGCGGTGGCGATCTCGATGAGCAGCTGCTTCTTTTCCGTGAACGAGTATCTGACAGTCATGAGAATAACGATCACCTGCTTGATTTTGTGATTCATAATGACGTCCTGGAGAACGTTTTCCGCGTATGGGATCACTAGACAGATGTCTCCCTTTTCGTTGTGACTGAGACCGTAAATCTTCAAACAGTTCGGATGATTCAGATTGCGTTGGATGTCTATCTCACGCTTTGTGCACTGCTTCACATACTCATTCCCCTTCTTCAGGATCTTCACTGCCACTCTCTTTCCATCCCATTCTCTAGCTATCATCGTCTCAATCCACTCCCACCCTTCATACACGGAGGAGAAGGATCCATCTCCCAGATGCTTTATGAATTTGATCGACTCGTAGGGTATATTCTCGTTGAATGCTACACTGTTTGCTTTATTCGCATCAGGTACGAATCGCACATCACCGCTGCTCTTTAAGGATTGCACAATCTCCTCCAATACGGCAGTCAACGAGGGGTTCTATGGCTCACAACTCGTTAGGATACGAACACTCTCCCACTTGCGAAGCGATTCGACCTCGAAAGCACCGTTTTGGTTTATGCACGATGTGTTGTATCCGTCCAACCCTACAACTGAGATAACGCGGGAATGAACACCCTTGTCACTCCGGTCTGTGCATATGGAAGGAGCCTTCACTGTGTACTCCAGTGGGAACACCTTGATACTCAGCGTTAGCGCCTTCGGAGGATTCACTTCAACAGGAAGAGAAACACGGAACAGCACGTTCGGTTCCGTGGTGTTCTGCATGCCTACGCATCAGAAATCCAGTTTTGGGAGACAAATGGAGCACTCTCTGAGAACAATCAAACCCTTCCTCACAGCCAAATACACATCCGATTTGCACTTGTTTGCCTAGGAATGAAGCGAGAGCGGGATTCTCACTGGAACCGAGGTGTACTCCTTCATAGCCCCTAAAAACTGCATCAGCACCACCTTTTGAGAACTCATATGGGAATAAACGCTGTAACAAACACAATACTGATTCCTGGAATGGGGGTTTACGTGTCCTGGTATTGACTGGACAGTGTCAGGAGAGGGTAGGTAAGTGACTTGTATTATGGTTGGACACTGATTCCTTGATATCGATTTCCTCCCTGGACTGCACAGAAACGGAATTCGCTAACGATAATCTATTATCAAAACACGCATTTGCATCGCGATTCGCTATCTGACGAGGACAAGAATGACTGCTTGATTATCAAGGAATTGGTTAATCTCACTGAACGTCTCCTTTGAGTACTCAGAGAATAACAATGGAGTGCACTTGGCAGTTTGATAATCACAAGTATCGACTGCCGATCGGCGAAGAGACAACGATTGCAAGTCTGAAAGCGGTCTTTGAAGCGCCTTTCATGTTTACTCTGTGATACATAGACTCGCACTCATTCTCCGCTGTCAAGTCTTCGGTTTTTCTGCAAGAACAAACCGATACAACAAACGGACTACCTGAAGAGTGTAGTGCCGAGTGGAGGCACCATTGTGGTCTACGTCCTTTGCCGCGTGAAGGTGGAAATGAATGGAAACGAGAAATCCATTCCTTTGTATTCCGGGACGAGAATTCAGTCGCTACTGCAGCAGTGCTACTCTGCCTTCAACATTCCCACTCAAAACCGGAATCAGATCCAAATCCGCGGGCCTTCTGGAGTCCTGAAGTCGACTGATGTGATTCCTCCACAAGGCTTCTCCGATACACTCACTCTGGAGTATTCCTCACGTCCTCCATCTCAGGAGAAACCACAGAGTGCTTCTGCATCCGCATCCAAAACGGAAGCAAAGGAGTCGACAATTACCATCAGCTACAATAAGGATGATTCGTTCCCGAAGGCATGCTCGTATGACAGCAAGACGACGGTGAGAGATCTCCTCATTCATTACCTAAAAGTAGTGTCGGTTCCTGATTTGAAGAATAGATTGTTTTTCCCAAGAGCTACACTGACAACTATCCGAAGAGCATGTGCCTTTCGTGCAACAACAAGAGATTGGACGATTCGCTTCTCATTCAGGACTACCAGTTTGATGGCGCCGTCCATCTTCTCTGTTTCCTTTGTTCATGAAAGTGACGATCTAGGCAAGAGGAGAGATGAGGTAGTTGCGCTCTTCCCCGTTTCTCCATCCAGAACCCTCACGCTAGTGTACGGGGATGGCGAGGACTATTTGCGTTCCGTCTCGGTGACAAACCAGGACTCTGTGCGCGATCTGCTTGAGCGGTACTTGCAGGTCCGTGTTCTGTGCTGTGATGAGGGATAGATGATCTTCCGATCCAAGTTCAAGGATTCACTCACGCCTTCCTTTTCTCTGTTTCTCAATGGCGTGGAGTTGGATAAGAGCAAGAGCGTTGGAGAGTGTGCCATTCCAAGCGGATCCCGCATCGTGTGCAAGCTACCGATGAAGGAGGACGTGAGCATCAAGGAGGTGGGGTTTCAAGTGCGAATCGCGTACAAGACCAGCGCCACGACAACGATGATGAAGGCGAACAAGAGCACTCTCCTCTCCTCGCTGCTGGAGAGCTACTTGAAGACCATCTTCCCTCGCAAGTTCAATTCCTCCTGGCTCTCGTCAACCTGCTTCTTCTTGAACGGCAGACCGCTGGACAATGAGAAGACTCTGGAGCATTACGGGATCACTGTCAATTCGCTTCTTGTCTGCAACACCAAGCCCGTTCTCCCTGAACTGGAGGAGCCAGCGACCATCACGGTGACGATGACCTACATGAAGGAGAACAGTCGTCGGAAGAAGATCACGATGGCAACAACGTCGACGGTGCATGAGCTGCTAGAATCGTATCTCAAGGTTGTAGCAGCCTTTGCGGCTCATGAATAGACGCTGTTCCCAAACAACGGCTATGTGACGGTGATCAAGGAAATCTTCGTCTTTTTGAATGGCGAGGTGATCGACAAATCGAAGCGACTCTGCGATACTCCTATCGTTGATGGGTGTGTGTTGCTCTGTGTGCGTTATCCACAGATGTGATGAGTAGGCAACCGCTTGAAGGACACGGTTTCGGTAACGGTGTCCTTTGTCACTGCAAACATGATGAAGAAGAGCATGACCGTTGAGAAGGATGGAACCATCCAGTCGATTCTCAAGCAGTACTACGTAGCGTCAATTCGTTCGGCTAAGCGCTAGGATATGCACATGGATCACAGTGAACCGATGAAGAGTTTCACGCTCGTGTGTGGCGAGAAGACGGTCGATTTGACGAAGAAGTTAAGCGATTACGATCTCCCGACTCCCATTCACTTCATCTGTATTCTTGGGTGTTCGTTCTTACCACGAGGCTCCCAAATTGAAATGGTGAGGATGAAGAAGCTGCCGGCGTGTCCTCTGCGTAAAGCGAAGACGGAGAAAGCGGATTCGGACAAGACGGGCTCAACGGATGGTTCAAACATCATTGGGGCTATTTTGGGTGAGAGCAACATCCAGCCAGTTGTTGGTCCAGCAGAACAGCCCTCTCAGCCGAAAGGGGAATCCAATATCACTGGTGGTAACGTAACCATCGTGACAACTCCCAACTCCCCTTCGGCTAAGGGGGAGAATCCACAGGGAAGGAGGAAGAAGAGAGCTGGAGTCCGTCTCGTTCGCGTGAGGACGTATTCGCCTCCGATTCAGATCATCAACGTGAGCAACAGACAGGAAAGGAGGTTCCAGGAGAAGGACATCGCGAAGGCGATTACAGGGTGCGGAAATGTGTCTCATCCTGTCCTTATTCATCCATAGTTGATTGTAACTTATCCCGATAAGGACAAGTGGCTCCTGTTCGACGAGAGAGGACAGCTTGTGCGTCCAGCTGACATCAAGCCCACATCGGACACTCCTCTCTGCTTCTTCCTCCTTCCTGTTCTTCCTCCTCTCTTTCTTCACGCAATAGAAGGCGCAACTCGCCATCGGTTCTCTTTCCATCCTCAATGTCACTCTGAACACGCCATTCACAGCGAATGAGTTCCGACGCGGCACGAGTGCGAGAACCGCGCACTCACTTCATGGCACTTGTTGTCATCACGATGAAGACTCACGCATAGGGAACGTCAGCAACATGACCTTCTACCTCGTGAAACGCTTACTGACGGACAACGTGTTTCGTCAAGTAACTCAAATGACGATTTCGGGTAGGACTGGAGATCATGAGGTGAAACGCAGATCTCGCCACAGGGATTGAGTGTGACATGGAGTTGTACTACGGCATGAGCGCCAAATCGATCACTCTTCCCTGTATTCCCTTCGCTCCCTTCTGAACCCTAGACAGCATCTTCAAGCGAGACGAGATTTCCGTTTTCATTCAGTGGGCGATCAAGGATTGTGCGCTGCGAATCAAGGCGTTCAATGTGGTCATGGGTTGACTCTCCTCTTCCTCCTCACCGACAGAACAGCCTGAGAACAGAAAGTACACCAGCAGCATTCGGCACATCTGCTACGTGCTCATGAACGAATCGAAGACTCCCATTTCGATCCTCTTCAACGGCGAGCCGCCAACCGCCTCGGATGTGCCCACTACACAGCCTCAAAGCGAAGTGATCATCCAGGACATCAGTAGTATTCTCGTTTCCATCTTCAAACGTAGACAAGTCGGACTTCGAGAACCAGGAGTGGACTGCTCTCGAAAGCGCGAGAACCTACGATTCCGAGGAGTCCATTCTCGTTGAAACGATGCTGGGAGGAAAGCGAGAGTGCAGATCCGTGTATCTCCAGTACATGTCCGTTCATTACATCAACTACGTCTTGAAAACGGAGGAGAAGGGCATTCTTCAAAGAGCGTGGGACTACTTCAACTCCATTCCAGACAAGAAAACCACCGACCGAAAGGTGGAATCCTACCAGTCCCTTCCCTCTTCCCTCACGGACGGCTTTTCCTCGATTCACCAAGACGATCGCGTCTTCTTCACGGGTCACCAGCCCTACAAGAAGGACGATATCCAGTTCGTTCTGCCCCTCCTCTTCTCGAACGAAGAGTCAAACGTGATTCCCCAGCAAGAGATCTTCTTCTACTCCATCAACGGCATCGACGGCGCATCCCTCACAGGCTCAACCCTCGCCTTCCAGCTGGAGGACGGCACGATCAAGACGGTCTACTGCTCGTCGAACTGCCTCATCTTCCACTCGACACAGAACAAGATGAGGGTGGTCATGGCACTGAAGGGAGACAGAAGTGACTGGAAGCACATCGAGTTGGCTCCCTACCGAAGCGTGGCCCCGTTGAGCGAGAAGCGGTCGTTCGTTCAGCAGACGAAGCAGACGAAGCTGAGAGACCAGATCGTGGAAGACGCGCTCCTCTACAACATCCCCACGCTGATCGAGGGCGTCACTTCCTCCGGAAAGACCTTCACCGTGGAACAGTACTGCATGCGCGCCCTCCTTCCCCTCGTGCGCTACAACTTCAGTCCCTCCTCCACCATCGAGGAGCTGCTCGGCGACATCGTGATCACGAAGGAGAGCGACATCAAGTACATGAACGGCCCCTTCACGGACGCCTTCGTGTTCGGGAAGATCCTGCTGCTGGACGAAATGTCCCTCGCGCAGTCCACGGTGGTTCAGAGCATTCTGTCCTTCCTCTTCAGCAAGCTTCTCCTGTACGAAGGGTCGGGCAGGAACGAGGAGAAGAAGATGCACGCCCACTTCCGCGTAATCGCCACGCAGAACCCCGCCGGCAGCTCCTACAAGAGAAGCACCATGTCCGACTCCATTCGAGACTGCTTCCGCGTGATCACCCACGATGCGAGGAACGTTCGCTACTTCCCCATGATCGAGCCCAAGGAGCGCTGCGAGATCATCACGGGCATGTTCCACGGAGATGCGAAGATGGGGAACGCGGTTTCGGTGTACCACGAGAAGGCGGAGAACAGAAAGAAGACGACGACGATTGACTACTACAAGGGCAAGGACTACACGCTTCGCGACTGCTCCCGCGTGCAGAGTCTGATGAAGTGCTTCCGAGAACTGCACAGCGCCAGAGACCAAGACGCTCTCCAACGCGCCGCCCAGCTCGCCTACAACCTCAACGAGATGAGCACAAAACCTCTGATCACCGCTCCCCCGATTACGTTCACTCACGACCGTCTCGACACGGAGCGCTGGAAGGACGTGTACGACCGAGTGACTGCGGGCATTGAGAGCGGCTGCCACATTCTCCTGGTCGGAAAGACGGAGTACGACGCTCGAAAGTACTGCCACGCGATTCTTGGAGACAAGCTCACGGGCATCATCCACTGCAGCTCCTCCTCCTCTACGGAGAACATCATCGGCGGCTACACGCTGAAGGAGCAAGACGGCAGAATGCTCCCCACCTTCGATCCCTCTCCCCTGCTCGTCGCCATCAAGTCCGGAGGTGCCTGCGTGCTCCAGTCCATGGAAACAATGAAGTCCAACGTGATCGAGCGTCTGAACTCGATTCTCGAGCTGTGTCCCTCGGACGGAAGACGCCACGTCGTGCGCTTCGACGAGAATCGCGAAGAACCCGACTACGTCATGGACCCCACGTTCCGCGTGGTTGCCACCACTTCGGAAAAGGGACTGCTCGCCTTCTCGCCCGCTCTCCGAAACCGTTTCCTCGAGGTGTTCATCGGCGAGGAGAACAGGAGAAACATGACGTACTCGATGAAGGCGGAGAGTGTGGAGGTGCGCTCTCCAGAAGAAGAGGCGGTGGCTCAGCTGGTCGAGAAGAACCGAAACGACGTGTTCGAGTACCACCGGATGTGCGACATGCTGCTGTTCTTCAAGCACAGCACGAGTCTCGCGCTGGACGGCAACCTGCTGGAGGTTGTGAGGAAGAACCAACCACTGTCGAAGGTCGCTGGCTTGGCTGGCAGTTCGGAGAAGGAGTGCGAGCTTCTCAAGAGCATCAGTCTCGGAAGAGCGTCGGTTCTGTACGGTCCTAAGGGCTGTGGGAAAACGACGTTGGTGAACGAGTTGTTGAAACGCATCCACAGCGAGAACCACCACATTCTCCACGTGTCTGCTGAAACGGACTACGGGACGCTGATGGGCAGCATCGATACGAGAGGCGACTTCAAGGAGGGCGTTCTGTATCGGTCCGTGGTGAACGGGGATCTGGTGGTGTTCGATAACGCCGAGAACATGACGATGGAGCTGCTGGAGATGCTGGACATCCTTCTCGACCCCTTCGCTACGGAGTTCTCCTATCCGGTTCGCGGCAGCATCCATCCCGCGTTCCGCTGTCTCTTCGTCTTCACATCACGAAGAGAGAAGCTGACGGTGGCTCTTCCCGCGTTCTTTAGAACCGTTTCGCTGGGCCCCTTGACTGCCAAGAGAGTGGAGGAGCTGGTCCGAACGGAAGTGTGCAAGCACTTCTCGCACCACATCGAGAAGGGTGAGATCACGATGAACGAGGTGTTCGTGCTGGACAGCGTGCTGGCATCCTGTGAGAAGCCCGTTCTCGTGGCGGCAGCATTGCTGGCGGATCGTGAGGACAAGAAGACCATGATGCTGGACGTGCTTGATGAGATGAAGGTGGACGAGGGGACAGCACAGTCGGCGAAACTGATCATGGACGCGAAGGCTGTAACGATTGAGCCGCGTGGGACGGGAAGGAAGTACTGTTTCATCACGCGTGGAGACTACCAGATCAGCGCTCCCGTGCTGTATGACGAAATCATGAAGGTCGATTCCTCCATCCAACTTGCCGTGTTCACCGCTTGCTTGACCTCCTTCAAGACGAATCATCTCCCTCTGCTTCTCGTTGGCGACCCGGATATCACAAGCGAGGTGAACCGACTCCTGGCTCCCTCCTCGGTCACGATCGAGTTGTCGCAGTCCATCGAGATGTCCCACCTGTTCGGCGAGGTGTCTCTCTGTCACATGAGCGACGTGCTGTCCATCATCCGCTCGCTTCCCATGCCGAAAGACAACCAGGAGGTGCTGCTGGGTTATCGGCAGTACTTGGAGCGAAAGCAGGAGGAGCTTACCTTGCCGCCGAACGAGGTGGAGGATTCGGTGGACCCGTCTTCGTTGGTGTATCGTCCGGGTCCGTTGCTGCGCTCTGTCATCTGCGGCATTCCCCTCTATCTAAGCAACATCAACTTACTGAACGAGCGACTGCTCTGCAGACTGTACGGACTGCTGTTCAATCTCAGCAACAACGAGTTCGTTCTCTTTGAAGACAACACGAAACCCCAGGACAACATCGTCGACGAGTCCTCCATCGTGATGCTGGCTTGCGACTCTCCCGACTACGCACGCGTGGAAAAGAAGGACTGCTTCCTTCAGGTGTTCTGTCGTCCCTTCTCGCCGACGGAAGTGAGCAAGTACCAGTTCAAGAACAAAGAGACGTATCCGCTGTCCATTCTGCGCAAATCGGAAACAGTGCGCGAGTGCTTTGTCGACCCTTCCGCCACAACGCCCGACTACCTGACGTATCTCCAGTCGGAGACTTCGGCGAGACAGGACTTGATCGAGCGAATGAGCAGAGAGCCCGAGACGGAGCCAATGACCCATTTCCTGTTCACGGCAAGAGACGCCAAGGTGAGCGAGGTGATGCTGAAGGATTCGTCCTCGTTGAGCGGACTGTTCACGAAGGAGGTGCTGGATTCCGTGTGGTCTTCTCTGGTCCAGAAGAACGAGCTGCTGCCGACCAAGACGACCATCCAGCTCCTGTTGTCCGTCGCGCTCGCCGATAGAGGCGACATTCCCGTGATTCTTGAGGGCGATCCCGGCGTTGGCAAGACTGCAGCGACGGAGAACTACCTCCTCCACCACGCCTTCACCTACAAGAGAATCAACTTCTCCAACAGCACGACGGCAGACACGCTCTTCGGCTGCTACACCATCGTCAACGGCAACCCGACCTTCAAGGACGGTTCCATCACCGAGCTGCTTGTTCGCGAGCCCTTGGACTGCAAGAAGGCGCTATTGTTCGACGAGGTGAATCTGGCTCCATCGGACGTCCTGGAGCTGCTGCTGACGCTGATCCGCTGCTACTCCAGTCATTCTCGCTTCCAGATTCCGGGAAGCCGAGAGATCGAATTGCCGAGCAAGCTGCTGATCGTGTGCTGCATGAATCCCGCCTCCATGTCCGCGAATCGAAGTGTGCTGCCGCGTCGCTTCTACTCGCACTGCCTGTATCACCGCGGACTGAGCTACTCGCTCAGCGAACTGTTCTGCACCGCCAAGTCCATCCTGAACACCGTGTCCGACAAGAGCATGGAGGAGAAGGTGATGAATCTGTTCACCTACTCCTTCAAGTCGGAGCAGAAGACGTCGATTCCGTTCTCTCTCCGTGACGTGCTGAAGGTGGAGCAGATTTGCATGGACAAGAGCTCAAATCTGAGTTTGGAAGCGGCTCTGTGGCTGGTGTTCGCCTGTCGTTACGAAGAGAGCGACCGAAGAGAGGTGGAGCGAATCCTTGGCAAGCAGGAGAACGTGGAGTTCAACGTGATCAAGAACGAGGACACGTGCACCGTCACTGGCTTCTGGGACCTCGAAGTCCCCACGCCCTACAACCCTTCGTTCAAGGAGTGGGCGCTGTCGACGTCGGAGTGCTTGACGGTCTACAAGCTGAGCATGGCGCTTCGCTCCAAGCGCGCCATTCTCGTGTACGGTTCTTCTCCCTCCGGCAAGTCCTACTCCATTCTGAACGTGGCGCAGATGCACGGCATGCGGTGTCAAACGGTCTATCTGAACCACGACAGTACTCCCGACTCGTTCATCGGAAGAAACACCATCAGCCGGAACGAGGACGGGAAGGAGAACCTTCTCTTCCGACCGGGTCCGTTGGTCGAGGCAATGCAGAACGGCAGTTGGGTCGTGATCGAGGACATCCACTTGGCGAACAACGATGTGATGGAGTGCCTCAACTCGCTGTGCGAGGAGAACCCCTCTCTCAAGGTGACCCAGGGAGAAACGGAAGTGACGTACGTGGGCAAGAAGACGGGAAATGAAGCGGAGAACCAGGTGCAGATTCGAGACGGATTCCGCATGTTCTTCACCATTTCGGAGAACACGCTCAAGCACTTCACCGGTCCGTTCCTGAGTCGTTGTGTGATCGTGTTCTGCGACTCCATCGCCAATTCGCTGAGCGTGCAAGAGATTTGCCAGTCCGTGGAATCCGAATGCAATGCAGCGTGGTTCGGAGAGAAGGAGAGTGCTCGCTTCCGTCGCTGTATGCGTGTGATCAACAGCAGAGAGAAGGACGCCTTCAGAATCGAGTTCGGAGAGGCGCCCACGACGCATCCTTTGCTTGCAAAGAGAGCGATTCCCCACACCATCGAGTTCCAGCTCCGTGAACTGAATGACAAGATTACTACTCTTTCCGAAGAGGAGAAGGTGAAGGAAGTGAGCGCCGTGTTGATGCGCCTGGTCAACTCGACGCCTCGTAGCTTTGACAGACAGGAGGTGATTCCCGCTCTTCAAGGACTGGAACTGTCGATAGTGAATCACTTCATTCTCTTCGTGTTGAGAAAGATGGTTGCTCTGCTGAGTTCTGGAGACTTGGAGAACACGATTCTGAAGAGACAACCGAACGAGAATGCTGTAGTGCTGAGGAAGTGGAGTTGTGCCTGTCTGATTGACACTCCGTTCAGGGAGGGCTGCTCAGTGGACGACATTGAACTGAAAACGGGAATGGAGCTGAAGGATCTGTTTAGTGTGGACTACAAGAGAGAGCACGAACTACTGCTGCTGAACTACATGTGCGAAAGAGGCGCTCAGTACACGCAATCCCTGGAGTATCCGGAGCTTCAGTACCTGATGGAATCCTTCTTCTCCTACTTGGATTCGAGCGAGTCGAACGAGAAGGTGGCTGAAGAGGCCAAGCAAGTCCTGAAGATCAGACATGAATACAAGGAGTTACATTCGCTTTGCGAGAACAACAAAAGGCTGAGGAGAAAAGAGATGACGCTGATTGTGGGCTTCACAGACAAGATCGAAGACGCGTTCAACGCTCTGCCGTCGTATCTGAAGAGCAGCAGGGGAGCGAAGACGGTACTGGAGTACTGTAAGACGAAGAGGGAGGCGGCGGATGATTACCTCATCAACCCTGACGATGATGTTGAAGATGACTGGACGATGCAGTGTGCCTACGATAATGCCATCCGACAGTGCAACAACAACCAGAATCTCATGAGCGCGATCAAAGAGGCGTTTGATGGGAAGATGGACAAAAGGACCTACAGTGCGCTCCGGCTGAATAGGATTGATATGGATTACAGGCCGTACGACTACAACTCCGCTACAAGTCGTTCGATCGCCATGATCTCGCACTGTCTGTACAAGTTGAAGCACTTCAGCTGTCCCGTGTTCATCATCAACGAGTACTGCGAAGTGTTCAACAAGCTCCACTTGACGCTGCCGTGCATCATCACCAACTTCTCCGGGTACGAGACTGTGAAGGAGAGTCTCTTCGTTCTACTGAATGCGTTGCTGGTGAAGGAAATGGAGTCAAACGTGGATTGTTGGGAGGGCATCCTGGACTGCTACAACAAGTATCCGTTCTACATTCCTGTGCTGTATTCCAACGAGCAGATTGATGGAGCGATCAGTGCAATGATAAAGGGTCGCTGGTATAATTCTCATTTTGCTGGATGTGATCCGACGGAGATTGTGAATAGGATGAGTGACCTGAAGACCCTTCTGACGAAGGAGTTACACCGTGACGAAGAAGGCGATATCCAGCCCATTTCCCTGCTGTTGCCGGTCATCATCAAGGACATTGACTCGGGGAACTGCGAGCAGTACACCGTTGATCAACTGAATGCTGTGGAGAGCAACTGGATTTGTGAACTCGATCCCAGTGTGAAGCGTGGGAGTGTGGTTCCTTCGATTGTGTTGCAAAGAGAGTGTGTGCTTCACCGAAGATTGAGAGAACTGCGAACTGAGCTGGAGTGCGTCTGGAAATCGAATCTCTCCTTGACGGAAAGGCTGATGATCGTTTGTCCTCGAAAGAGAAGCGCGTTGGGAAGTGTCGTGTTGGACATCCTGAAGAGCAAGAGCCTCCACGACACTGCACTTGACGTGCTTCCTCATGTGTCCACTGTGGACGAGTTGGTTTCAGGAATCCAAGAGAGGATGAAACACAATACGGAAGAGAAGCTGACGGAATTGAAGAACGAGGTGGCTGGCATGGAGGAGATGATGAAGCAAAAGGAGGAAGAGAGAGACGGGTTGCGGAGTACTCTATTGGAGAAGAAGAAGGAGATGGTGGAGAAGTACACAAGAGTGGCTGACGAAGAGAACAAGCGGATGAACGTCAACAATAACGCTGCTCTCAACAAGAGGTCGCTTCACTTCCACGCGTATCTTGCTGCTGTAAATGCGATGCAAGATGGTGATGTGGACTACTACTTCAAGACGGTGTCAAGGTATCCCGTCGACAAATGGAGGAAGAATCTGAAAGACAAGTACACTCCGTTCTCATTCCAAGTCGTTACGATTGACAGGGAGTGGTGGAACAACTACAAAGACGCGGGAGACAGCATCGAGATGACTATTCTTCCTCCAAATGGTTTGCCCGTTGGATTGACTGGTAACGTGATCCGTGTGGATAAGCAGTACTTCCATCAGCCACGAGGAAAGGATGACTTCGTGTACCTTACTCTTCCATTGGCACCGTTTAAGTGGAACATCGCGTTCAACGAGAAGGGTAAGAAGTACTGTCGCATGAAGTACTACTGTCGAGAGCTGTATGTAGCAATGGATTTGGATAGAGCACGCAAGCCATCCTTCATTCAGCTCAAGCTGTTGCACAGCATGGTGAAGTGTCGCCGAACATTCAGTCTCTACTACTCTCTGTCTGGAACTCTCAATCAATCGTTACTGTACAACTACTGTAAGGTGAATGGGGACAAGAAGTTGAACCCGTCTGCAGTATTCATTCTTCATTTTAAGTGTGCTCTGTTCAGTGCGGACCAGTACTATCTCTGTGGAGAAGAAGCCACATCAGAGACTCCGATTCTTCCTCTAAGCGAGGTTTCGTTTGAGGAAAAGAAGACATGGACGTATCAAGACTACATCTTTGTGTACAACGAGACGATTTCATCGAAGAATGACCTCTGCAAGGAGGATGTCGCAGACTACGATGCCTGTTACAAGGAGTATCAGAAGGTCGCCGAATCCCTTCGCCAAGACAAGACTCAAGTGGACAAGAAGAAAACTGAGCTGGGAGTGATGGAATCGGAGTTGGGCAAGATCACGGGCTTCTTCTTCCCTTCTGCGACGTTCCGTTCTTCACGGATTGACTGTTCGAGCTCTCTCAATGACGCTGTTGTGCTGATGAAGGAGAACGAGAACTACCTCATTTGCCTGCCGAAGAAAAAGGAATACCGATTGCCTGAGAACTATGTGGGACTGGATGGGTCTTCAATTGTGCTCCCTGTGATTAGCATGTGCAGCGACGTTCTGTGGAGCGTTGAGAGTGAGGATTGTGACGTCACGAAGACGGAGAATGGAATTGTGGTGATAGCCGACGATGCGAGAGAAGGGGAGAACCGAGTGATGCTGAAGATAACGCTGTTGTCGCTGTCTCATGAGAAGGTGGCTGAGGATGAGTTCTCCCTCGTTTTCAGGAGAACGGTTGTGTCCAATCTGATAAGAACGAGTTGTGAGTGTTCCTTCAGGTCTGATTCTTGGAGCAGAGAGAACAAGCTGTATCCTTCTTCCTTCCCTGTCACGGTGTGGATTGATGGACGAGAGAAGACGATTCATCAAAAGAAGGATCGCTATTACCGCAATGGTCGTTGGTACTATGATACTTCTCCCTCCTTTGAAATGATTTCGAGCAATCCGTGCATCACAGTGGCTAGAGTCATTGGTGCGTATTGGAATACAGGAACGCTCTTCACGTACAATGACAGTGGCACACTGAGCGTTTTCACCAAGACGTACACCAACCCCAACGCGATTACCCTCAACTCATCGATTTCCGTGAACACGAAGACGACTCTTGCTGATCTCCAGTCGAATGATATGTCCCGATTCCTGTCTGCGTTCTCCAGTCTCTCGCTGGTGCTGGTGTCGTGCAAGAGCAGTGAACGACAGACCATCGTCTCCATTCTCAACAACTGTGTATCTTCCACTCTCCTCCTCCCGTCCATCAAGAAGAAGGCGCAGGATGTGTTGAATCTCGTCTCGAAGGATAAGGTGGCGTTGCAGTGGGTCGAGGATCGATCGATCATTATTGCGAGATGGGAGCATCCGGAAGACGATGAGACTCAAGACCAGTCAGATGATGAGAATGAGGCTGATGTGAGTAAGGTTAATGTCATCACGAACAATGCAGAAGAAAAGCCGGGAGAACCTGGAGGTTCTCGTTACACTATTGTTGACACGAACATGGGAGATGTGATCGATAACGTCATCAAGGCGGTTGTTCTGGATATGCCGGAGGAGACTGATGGAGGAGGTGGGAAGCCCGTTGAAGCACCAAAGGAGGAGAAGAAGAAGGAGACGAAGAAGGCGGAGGACTACCAAGGCATCAACTACCGTGAATACCTCAAGAAGATGGAGAAGCAGCCGATGAACGCCATCTTTGAGAATGCGTTCAAGCGAAGAAGCACCGTCCACTTTGTGAACCCCAAACTCGATCGGTTGGTGTCCGTTTCTCTCCCGAATCAGAGTGCAGCGGTGGATCGGGAATACAAGAAGTGTGTGATCAGCACTGCTTCCCACATCGTGTATTCCCTGATGGAGCGCAACAAGGACGGGAAGATACCGTACGCCAAGGTGAACGTGATCATCGACACGAACTACAGTCACAAGACGGGAAAGGCGAGACTGCGGTCGCTAGTGGCGTCGACCTATCTCACCGTTCTGAGAGAGCTGGGCGTTCCCTTCGACCTCTACGTGTCGTGCGGTCGTAAGAAGTTCGTCCAGGTGGAGGAGTTGGAAACGCGTTCCCTGGATGACCTGCTTTGCCTCATTTCTGACTTGGAGGGCGTTGTGAAGATCCCCTCCACGCCTCTGGATCTCATTTCCTCGTTCAAGAGCGAGGAGAACACGATTCACGTGATCATCAGCGACGGTTTCAGCGAGCAGTTGATGTCCGTCGAGTCGTGTGTGAACGGCGTCTTCACGGTGTTCAAGAGCCAGGTCTTCCTGTTGTGCGTGGTGGGTTCCGGGGATGAGGCTTTGTCCGGGTCGAATCAGTCCCAGTTGGAGAGTAGTCTGAAGCACAACTTCAACGACAACATGATGCTGATCAAGAATCTGGGTGACATGGTCACGAAATCGAGCACTATCGCTTCCTTCGTGCTCTCGAACGAAGTGGGGGTCAAGCCTCTGAAGAGTGATCCCGTTGACGCTCAGTCTGGCAGTCTCGTGGTTCCGAGTGAGTTGAACACTGCGTTTGAGTCGACGCAATCCGTCGTGATGGTGAGCACGATTACCGCCATCAAGAAGGCGACGTTCGTCGACATTCGCGACGCCGATCTCAACTACATGCCCGTGGTCAAGGGAGGTGAGAACTTCATCAGAGGCATGAATAGTCACGTGAAGCCGGACAACTACTTCGATTCGCTGAACCTGTCGTTCTTCGTCCCGAACAAGGCGTCTTCGTTCGTGGCTGCCACGTCGGGAACGTCCATCATCATCGCCAAGTACATCAAGTACCTCGTGACGAAGAGCGGCGACGGCAAGTTCTTCAAGAAGTTGGGAAGCGCGAAGACGAGGTACTACAACTGCGGCTTCGTGATCGACTGCTCCTCCCTGGCGTTCAGCGAGACGAACCGTCCGCACTCGCTCGTCACCATCTTCACTCTCCTCCGCAACCTTAGCAATCTCCAGCTGCCCTGCGTTGACATCTGGGTCGCGACGAATGTGGTCACGCGTGTGGCGACGGGAGTTGCCTCGGTGGACTTGTGGGAGACGCCCGTGATTGCCGCGGTTCTGGAGGCGATTCAGCACCCTGTGTCCAACACCGCTCTTCACGAGTGCCTCCGCTATGCCTGCTGCACGTGCAACTCGCGCTCCTTCTCGTCGGTGATGATGGTCTGCACGAACGGCGTGCTCTGCAAGGAGACGAGAGAGGAGATACAGTCGGTGGTGAGCACCTTCGAGATGAACTACGTGGGCATCGGCATCGGCTCCTATCTCTGCGGCTTCTATGACCTGTTCCCGAGCATGATCTGGCACTCCAATCCTCTTCGTCTGTCGGACGTGATCGCTTCAAAGGACGACGCTTCGAAGACGAGAGACATGTACGGTGTGGTGGAGAAGAAGGCAGATGCGTCAATTCTCTCCAAGAAGGGCAACTTGCACTACAACGAAGTGGTGGAGAAGATAACGAACGTGCCGAGCGAGTACGAGTTGCAGATGAAGGATGTGCGTGTCGACGACGCGACCGAGAACGGAGTGAGGATTGGCGACATCGACAGCAACAACAAGTACGATTTGGGCGCAGATGGTGGCTTCAGCGAATACACGGTTCTCTTCGTGATTCTGTACTTGTGCCGGAATGAGCGGGACGGTGACGGCAAGATCATCGACGAATCGATCACCGAAGAGGTGCTGGTTAACGGAAAGGAGGTGAAGGGCGAGCGATTCTCTCCCGTGCTGAAGCTGGGACCCACAATGAGGAACGGCAAGTACATCGGCAAGGCGTTCAACATCCAGTACGCGTTCGACTACAAGACGGCGATCGATCAGCTCATGAGTGGCAAGATCCGAGTGGCATTCATTACGTGTTCTCCCGGCGATGGCGTGTTCCCGAAGAATGGAGACAGGAATAAGGACTACTGCAACGCCTTCCTGGAAACGGTCAACCACTTCTATCATCGCGGGGGTGGTGTGTTCTGGTTCCTGGAGAACTACCCCTACACCTACGAAGCCGACCTGTACTTCAAGAAGTTCTACAACTACGACATTGTCAAGGACAAGGAGAAGAACGTCGCTGGAGGCAACTTCATGAAGCGCGTGAAGAAAGAGAAACCTGGAAAGGGGCAGTTCGTGACTTACGGCGGAGACGTCTTTGACATCAGCAGGATTGCAAAGCTTGACTTCGGCTTGACGTCCATCTATGAAGGACAGACGCTGTGCGAGATGGATGAAGCGAGATTGGTGAAGGACCAGTTCTGTGTGTTTGCTCGAGAGAGTTCTGGCTGCGCGTCGATCGTCTTCAAGGAGGACGGTATTGATTCGGAGGGACGGATGATCATCGACACGGCTGCGTCCAAGCTGTTCCTGGAGTTCACGTCCAAGGGCACGGCGCGATGGATCAGTAACGCGGCTGTGTGGCTCTGCAACACGGGACGGTTCAACCTTGAGAGGGACAACAATGCAGAGGCGAAAACGGGTATTGACATGAAGGGTCTTGGAGTGGGGAAGCAGAAGCTTGTTCCGTTTGTTCCGAGAGAGCAGCCCAAGAGAGCGATTGACTTCTGTCTTACTGTTGTGATGGATACGACGGGTTCTATGAGTGACGCTATCGACTCGGTGAAGCGAACCATCGAAGGATTATTGAAGAAGCTGGAGGCGATAAAGAGACAGCATGGAGGCAGGGGCGGCGCTATTGTGGGGCAGATGATTCAGTACAAGGACTATGCCAATCGATCCTTTACAAACAACAGTTGTAGTATAAAGAACGACTTCAGGGAACTGAGAAGAAGACTGGAAGGGTTTGATGCAAATGGTGGTTATTCGGGTCTGGATTATTCGTGTCTGTGCGAGGATATTCAGTACGGTGTGAAATGCGCCCTCTCCAACATGACCCAAAGCCCCTACAAGGATTACTACCACATGATGGTGATTATCGGCGACTATCCGAACCACGGAGACGATAGGA
>JANPWJ010000787.1:0-10120 GCA_027406325.1 Blastocystis sp. subtype 2
GCCTGCTGGATCTTCCCGATCTCCGTCTCCATGCCCGTGCGCGTCACCAGCGCCAGGCAAATGCCGTTCGTCAGCGTCGTGCCCGAAAACAGCATGTTCGTCTTGCCCGAGATCACTGCGTCCTTCGGGATGATGGCCGTGGGGTCCTAGGCGTGAGGGGAGCGGAAGGGAGAAACCTTGAGGACTGTGCGACTCTCGCCCGTCAATGCGCTCTCTTCGGCGCGGAGGGTTGTGGTTTTCAGGGAAAGGATGCGGCAGTCCGCCGGAACCTTGTCGCCGACGCACAGCTAGAGAGTGAGGAGGGGAAGAGACGCGTACGCGAATGACATCGCCGGGAACGAGCTCCTCCGAAAGCAAATTGGGATTCATGACCCCGTCGCGAATGCAGCGCGCCTTCTCGGACTGCATCTTCTTGAGAGCGGAGAGCGCGGAGGTCGCATTGTTCTCCTGCCACACGCCGACGATGGCGTTCAAAATTAGAATGAGCAAAATCACAAAGGGCTCCACAAACGCGGTGATGCCGCTTTCGCCCCCGTTTTCAAAGAAAGCCAGAATGAAGGACAGAACGGCAGAAAGGAGCAGAATTTGAACTAAGTAGTCATCAAACTGCTCCAACACCAATTTCCACAGCGGGGTGGGCGGTTCTTCGGCGAGAGCATTGCGACCGTACTGTTTTTGTCTTTCCTGCACCTCCGCCTCCGTCAGTCCTGTGTCAATATTTGTCTTGTACTCCTTTACGCACTCTTCGACAGAGATGGCGTGGGGAAGAACGGATTCGAATGACTACACACGGTGAGCTCACACGTCCGACAGCAGAATGCACACGCCAGAACCAGTCCTACATAAGTCATTTTCTTTCTTCATGAAGACGCATTACCGATGAAACGCCCCGTTCTAGAACACACATGGGGGAGCATGTCGTGTCGCGTGCAGAGGGACAGTGGAATCGATGGAGAGTGATGGGAGTGGGATTATTTGGAGCGTGTGGGGTTGATGCGGATTGTCGCTCCTTTCGATGCAAACACACGTCGTTTCGAACGAACAAATCATCCCCTTCCATTTTTACACAAAGCAAACAAAGAAGCGATTCTCATAGTTTTCTTTTCTCTGTTATGAGCGGCATCAGCAACTTCAACTACGCCAACCCCACCCGAATTGTGTTCGGAAAGGGAGAAATCAAGAAGCTCTCCGAGCTGGTTCCCAAGAATGCCATCGTCTTTATGACCTACGGTGGCGGCAGCATCAAGCGCAACGGAGTGTACGACCAGGTGATGGAGGCGCTCAAGGGCTACGAGATTGTCGAGTTCGGTGGAATCGAAGCCAACCCCGACTTCGATACGCTGGTGAAGGCTGTCGATGTCGTCAAGAAGCTGGACATGAGCCGCGTGTTCCTTCTCGCCGTGGGTGGCGGCTCTGTGGCCGACGGAACCAAGTTCATTGCGGCGGCGTGCAAGTACACCAAGTCGGATGACCTGTGGAACTTGGTGCTCGCCGGCGGTAGCGATCTGGAAGACGCTCTTCCCATGGGCTGCGTGATGACGCTCCCGGCTGTACGTTTCCTCCCGCATTCCTCACGAGTAGACCGGATCGGAGAGCAACTGGGGCGCGGTCGTTTCGTGCCGTCGCCTGAACGTCGCTTTGCCTTCATCGTGTCACGTGTAGTGCAAGTACTCCGTGCGCAATCCCGTCCTGTTCCCCGTCTTCTCCATTCTGGACCCCGAAACGACCATGTCGCTGCCGGAGCGCCAGACGATCAACGGAGTGGTGGATTCGTTCGTGCACGTCTGCGAGCAGTACATCACCGTGTGTGCCCGTGCGTTTTCTCGTGGAGCGTGAGGATTAGATGCCGACGTGCAGGACCGCTACGCCGAGGCGCTCTGCAGAGTGCTCATTGACAACGGCCGCATCATCATGAAAGAGCCCAACAACTACGCCGCGCGCGCCAACATCATGTGGGCATCGACGCAGGCGCTGAACCGCTGGATCACGCAGGGCGTGGTTGACGACTGGGCGACGCACATGATCGGTCACGAGCTCACGGCCTTCCTCGGCATGGATCACGCGCGCACGCTTGCCTGCATCCAGCCGCGCGTGCTGGAGTTCCAGTTTGAGGCGAAGAAGGCGAAGCTGGCGCAGATGGGTCGTCGCGTGTTCGATCTGGAGGGCGATGACGAGGAGGCGCTGGCGAGACAGACGATTCAGTGCATCGTGGACTTCTACGAGAAGGATATGAAGATGCCCACGCACATCTCCGCGTTCGTGGACAGCGAGGACAAGACGTGGATCGACCGTCTTTACAAGAAGTGCGTTGCTGCGGATTGGAGTGAGGCGTAGGTTTACGGACAGGCACACCGTCCTGGGAGAGAACAAGGCGATTACGCCCGACGCCGTCAAGCAGATCATTCTTGCGAGTTATTAGTGGGTGTGTTTGTTTGCAGTATTTCTATTGAGTTTGTTAGCAGTATTCTTGTTGTGTGGTCGTGATTACACTCACAGAATTGCTGTAAACGGGAATCGATCCTTGCATTCCTACCACAAATGTACTCTGCGGCAAACACAATTCGTCTCGCCACCAGAAACCCGGCTACGTGGAGATCCTTTGGAACAGCCAAAAGTGAGGTATAGTTTGGCCTATCGTAATGACTTAGAGTCTAAACCGTTTTGGAGACGTATCATAAATGCGACGACGGTGGGTGGGGATTACGCGCATTCTGGATAATATGAAGGTATTGCTGCGTCGGGCGGTATCGTGTGGTATGCCTACACGCATCCCTTCGACAGAGAATCCTACAACCAGTCGTTGCAGAACCCAACCGCCTACGAGCTTGAAACCCTCACGCCGAAGCAGGTATTGTATTGCATGCCCTGATTTAGTGAAACAGATCGCTGCGCATACCCTTGTGATGAACAGAACGTGCAGTCGTCTGATGGGCAAGCTCATGAACACAGAAATGTGCTCGTCGCTCTTTCCTCTTGATGCGTAGTCCGAAAAGCTGGAGAAGGCCGCTCTATTCGAGAGTGTCCAAGTGGATTGGCGTGAATGTGGACGAATTCGAGTCGTCGCTTCCCAGTGATGTCACCCCTAGAGGCACCTTTGAGGACTACAAAACGCCAAACGCCTTCTTCACGCGTGAACTCAAGAAATCGGCGCGTCCGATCATCCGCTCCAAGAAGCTTCTCCTTTCCCCCGTGGACGGCATCGTCAGCGTGTACGAAGAGAACCTCCCCACGTCGGAATCCATCCAGCTCCACCAAGTCAAGGGCGTTCGCTACGACCTGAACGAGTTCGTGGGCGAGCACGTGCACATCGACAACAAGAACAACCTGTATTCCGTCGTGCTGTACCTGTCGCCGGCGAACTACCACCGCATCCACGCCCCGGCGGACTTCAGCGTGTCGAACCGAGTGCACGTGCCTGGTCAGTTGCTGCCGGTGAAGGCGTACTACGCGAACAAGGTGAAGGGCCTGTTCACGCTGAACGAGCGCGTGGTGCTCAACGGCAGCTGGGACGAGGGCTTCTTCTCCATGGGTCTGGTGGGCGCGTTCAACGTGGGCAGCATCCGACTGGAGAACGAGAGCGACCGCATCGTCACCAACCAGCCGAACGAGCTGCTCTACAAGAACTACAAGCACCGCAAGCAGTACGAGCGTGCGTGGGCAGTACCGCAAGGCGAGCAGCTGGGTCGGTTCGAGGTGGTGGCGGTGGCGACGTGTGAGATATAGATGGGATCGACGGTGGTGCTCGCCTTCGAGGCGCCGCAGTTCACGTGGCTGGTGGAGCCGGGAGAGAAGGTGAAGATGGGTCAGCCGATCGGGTACATCGAGTACGACGAGGAGGTGGAGCGCATTACCGAGGTGGAGTACCCTGAGGCAGTGTTGGGTGCGGTGGAGGAGGCTGTTGAGGAGTCTGTTGAGGTTGTTGAGGTGGTGGAGGAGCCTGCTGAGAAGTCTGCTGAGGTGGTGGAGGTCGTTGAAGAGCCCGTTGAAGTGATTGAAGAGCCAACGAAGGAAACGGAAGAACCCGTTGAAGTGATTGAAGTCGTTGAAGAACCCATCGAAGTGATCGAAGAGCCCATTGAAGTCGTTGACATCATTGAAGAACCCGTGAAGGAGGAAAAGCCTGTTGAGCGTAATCCTCGCCATCTCCCCCTAATCCACATAGAGAAGACAGAAGAAGACAACGTGTGGTCGATCGAGAGTGAAAATACCGTCGATAACGATCTCTGGTTCGGAGGACGCGAGATTAGACCCTTGCTCTCCGTATTGTTCGGTGGTCCTTCTCATTCGTTTTTTTGTTCTCGTCAAAGCAATCCAGCGTTCACTTCAGCGATCGAAACACAATCAACCCAAATCCCAGAACCCTGCAACCTCTTCCGACCACGCAGCAATAATAACCGTCAGCAACTTCACCCATAAAACAACCACACGCACTTCTTCCAACAAAACAATTCATATTACAATTCTTGAATAAGAGACGGTTTCTGCAACAACTGGAGGAGCGTTAACGCCGCCCGAGCATGTCCCTCGACAATCGAATCCCGATCAGCACACGCCTGCTCCAATATGTGCTGTATCGCTCCCTCTTGCCCGTCCAATATCGTCGAAGCGTCTTCTTCAACGCCACACAAAAGTCGATAGAGCAAGAACACAGCAGCACGCCGCACAATCACCGCGTCCTCCTCCTTCTCAAATAGCAAAATGCCTCGACATTGGCTCAGAATTTGCTACACATGATTCCATCCTCCATCCACCACAGAAACGAACGGCGTGATCGCATACTTCAAATAGGACACAAGCTCCGCAATGGCAGACAGGCAGGACGCGCGGAGTGCCTGCACGGCGAACACTATACGTCACACGCCACAACCACTCCCACCCTCTTCTTCCGCCGTCGCCTTCACCTCCTTCTTCTTCGCCACCTCCGTCCACGAGAGCGTGCTCCGCACCTCCAGGAAGGACAGGAAGGCGTTCATCACCTTCTCACCGAACCTACGATAAAGAAGGCTGTGCACGCCCACTTCGCACTTGCGTCTTGCATGTAGCGAACACAACACACGATCGCTTCACACACGCGCAGACGCAGATCCAGCGGCGCCAGCGTGTTGTTGAACAACTCTAGCAGCAGAGGAAGCACCTACGTCTCATCACCCCCACGCACCCCCACTTCTTCACTGTACGCGGCACCGAGAATCATCATTCCATTGATCGCCGCCAGGTACACGTAACTCTCCACGTCCAACGCTCCCTGTTTGAGCGCGGTTAGGATGGAGGCAAGGAATGGATGTAACTCCTCTACGACTCAGAGTGAAACGCTGCTGGGACCTTTCGACTGCGTCTGGATGATCTGTTCGAGACGAGTGAGCGCCAGTGAGCGCACCGCTTCGTACGGACTGCGCAGGTCCTTCATCGTGTTCTGGATCGCGTCGCTCAACGACATGTGGTAGCGAGACGATTCCTCCCGGGGGACCCCAACGTTTTCGAGACTACGTTGGAGGGAAGAGAGGGATTGTGTGATGGAGAGAAGGTCGTTTGGTTGTGTGTGAAGCTCGCCAGCCAGGCGAAGGAGAAGGCTCACCTCGTTGCGCACAGCCGCCAGATATGCTTCTTCTTCGTCGTCCTCGTCTTGCCTTGTGACGTTCTTTGTCGTCTTTGTCTTTGTTTCCTTCACCATCTCTTCCTTCATATCGTTCTTCGTCTCCTCCTTCACAACACCCTTCACCATCTCTTCCTTCATATCGTTCTTCGTCTCCTCCTTCACAGCACTCTTCACAACACCCTTCACAACACCCTTCACAACACCCTTCGCCACCGAAATCTCCTTCACCTTTGGAATCACAATCTGCTGCGACGCCACCGCCTCCAGAATGCCTGTCCATCACGCCGCCACACCACACGCACTCTGAACAATACCGAGAATCGACGCCACAGCGTCCTCGCTCAGCGTCAGCGCCTCCGGCTCCTGCGTCTGCTTCCGCAGAATGAGAAAGATGTGTTCGATGCTGCGCAGTCCCGCGAGAAGGTGTTCCCCGAAGAGAGAAGGCAGGTCCATGTCGAGAATGCGGAGAAGCAGAAGTCCTGCGGAGTCCATGCCTGAAGAGAGAAGAGACGATGTGAAGAAGTGCTTGGGATGAAGAGGAGAGAACGAAGCTACGTCCAAGAGACTCACGAACAGCTCGCTCAGCCACGTGTACTCGCCGTTGATCACCCAGCACGTCAGAATCGCGTCGATCTCGCGCGTGAAGGAAGAAGTCGCCAGGTTGGCGAACGACCACGCCACGTCCTCAGGGTCGCTGTCACATGCGGCGCGGAGAACCACAGCGCCGCTCGCGTCGAGGGCAAAGCGAAGCGGTCTGGGCTCCACGCCCTGCTTCTGGGCGATCAGGAGAAAGGTCTGAACGGCGGTCGGGCTGAGACGGATGTACGACTTCAGAACCTTGTTGAGCGTGGCGAGAAGGGCGTTTCTAGCGTGAAGGAAAGGAGAGAAAGCCACTTGGAATAGAGAGAGAACACGTACAGATGGAACAGGGCGGGAACGAGCACGCTGAACGCGTCGAGGATGCGTGGCATGGTGGACCCGACTTGGAGGAGGCGCGACGCGCTGCGAACACTGCGCTCGACGCACTCGGGAGGGGTTGGGAGGGGCGGGAACTGAGCGGGTTGGAGGGAGATGGAGGAATAGAAGGGCTGTTTGGCGATGAAGAGAAGTGGCGAGAACAACGCGGGGAAGAAAACGGAGAAGACGGTGTTCGGGGTTTTGAGGAGCAGGATGTCCAGAATGTGGACGCAAACGGTGATCAGGTACGGATTCGAGTCCTTGGTTTGGAGGAGCGAGGCGAGTTGGGACCCCAACGATTTCATGTAGTCGTCGAAGGAGACTTGCTTGGAGCAGGTGGCGATGCCTCTCGCGATGCAACGGATCGCCTACACAGAACAATTCCCATGCATTACTACATTCAAATCCCCCTTGTCTGTGTACGAGAGGTACGTGGCGACGATCCCCCGCAGCCCTCCGTCCTGCATGATGAGCTGCGACATGAGAGCGACGATGGCTGGAGGTAGCCAAGGCTCATGCGCGAGAGTCTATGGAAAAGAAGCAGGCATGGGGAATACGGATTGTTGGAGGGATAGAATGCACGTGACCAGAAGCACGTATGAGAAGGAAGAGAGGTGAGAGAAGAAGAAGTGAATAGCTTCGGGAAAGGGGAGATGGAGCGTCTTTGCCTTCAGAATGAACCCGATGAAGTAGGAGAGGGAGTACAGCACGCCGGCGATCTCGAAGTCGTCAACGAAGCCCGCACTCATCGAGGTGATGACAATCGACTCGATCATTTCGTTTGTGAAGCGTCCGCTCATGTTGGAGTAACCCTTGCGCAGCGTCGCCTCATCCACCTTCAAGACACTTGAAAACTCGCTCCAATTCACCATTCTCTCATCAGCAAACAGAAGCGGTCCGATTCCGTACAGCGCATTCACCATGATGAGCTGGCGCAGAAGAGCACAGTTGTCCAGATTGATCGTCATCGTGGGCGAGGAAGGAGAGTGGTTCTGGTTGTACACGCTCAGTACGTCCTTCAAGCACTTGTTCATGTCAGTAATTGCATTCGATGCCTCCTTGAATCGGTCATGGGCGAGATCGGCGACGAGTGCATTGTAGCTCTCGCCAATCTGCTTAAACAGTTCTGCCTCTTCCATCCGTTTGGAAATCAATGGAAGCGGGGAGAGCCGGGATTCGCACAAATAATCTATGGAGGACGCGGAAAAGAAGAGGGTGGACTGGAAGTCGTACAGTACAGAACTGCGGCGTCGTTTGTCACCGTTCTAGGGTTTCCGAAGAACATCACGTACACGGGACGAGTCACGCGTCTCGTGATTGGAACGTATTCGGGCATACGAGCTGTGAATCACGAATAGCGGTTTGTTCACGTTTGGCTTCTGGAAGCGCAGACCCGTGTTCCTGTTCTTTGGCATTACGGAGCTGTTGTCCGCCGCCACTGCGTACAGTCCCATGTATGTGTTCGTCGGGGTAGTCATAATCAGATATGACGGTTACGGAATATACTGCAAACGACGCGAAATCCCGAACCGGCTCGAGGAGAAGCAGCAGAGGGAGGAGTAGCGGGATTGTGTTGTTTAGTGCGCCTCCTGTTTGTTGCAGCATCCCCTCGCTGTACCCGAGACGATAAGCACCATGAATGCCTTTCGTCGCAACCAAAGGATTAGAAGACTGTATGTCCCGATTGTCCCTGCGAAACACAAATCCAAAAAAGTCGAATGCGAAAGGAAACTCTGCTCGCCTGTCGCCGCAATGGGGTGTAATCATGCGTAGGTCTGGTCAACTTCTTCGGAGGATCCACCTTTGGTTACAATGTGGGTGTGGTCTCTGGATTGACGAAGCCTCTCATTCAGTGCACTCTGTACAAGGAGTCCGATAACATCCCGCTTTCTCTCTACCAGGTGGGTTACGAGCCTGGAGGACTTAGGAATAGGGCCTGTTTACCTCCACCATCCTGGTGTTCGCAACGATCGGTTCTCCGCTGGGCGTCTGGATTTCCAATAAGTGGGGCATGAGGACGGTTTGTATGAACGTGGCTTCTCACGCGTAGTCGCTTCAGGTTATGGCTTTCATCGGTATTGCTTTCCCACTGCTGGCCATTCTTGTTCCCAACTTCTGGTATGTGCTCGGCATGAGAGGCATTCTCGGCCTGGCTCTGGGATTCGCTTCTGCCGTGTGTCCTATGTACAGCAGTACCATTGTTGACGATTCTGTCAAGGGTATCATGAAGAGAATGGAGAGTGAGGTGTAGGCCGTGTGGGCTCGACGCTCCAGCTGTCCATTACGATCAGTATCCTAATCGGTGAATTGATGAACTTCCTGCTCATTCCCTCTTCGCCGAGCGGCAAGTGCATTCCGCTCTCTCCCTTCAGCTGGAAGATGCAGATTGCCTTCTCCGTTGTCTTCGCTCTGGGTCTCCTTATCGTCCTCTTCTTCGGACCCAATCCGAAGCGTGGGTGTATGGAGATGATCTCATGATTAGCCGGCGCGAAGAAGGTGGCTTCCTCTCTGTCGCTCTCTGCTCAGGAGTACGTGCAACAATCGCCTGTAACGTCTAGGTCGCTTGTGGAGGGTCATCGTGTCCGCTCGAGTCTCTTCAGCAAGACTGTGGGATCCCTCGTTTTTCATTACCCGTAGAATGCAAAGTGGCTTATTCTCGCTATTATGTTGGCCATCATGAACCAGTTCACGGGTATCAACGGCGTGATGTACTACGCGTACGATATTCTTCACGACGCCGGCGTGCCGAACGTACGTCTCGGGATCATCATTCATCAATAGGCTATGCTCATGCAAGTGTTCGTCGTGGGTCTGTGGAACATGCTCACGGTCTTCATCTTCATGGTTATTGTGGATCGTCTGTCGCGTCGCGCCATCTTTATGATTGCCTTGAGCATCATGTTGGTGGGCACACTCACTCTCATTTCCTCTTTCCTCATCAAGGGCATTTCGGTCGTCGCCATTATGGGTATGTTGTTGTTTATTCTGGGATTCGAGAGCGGTCCCGGTCCTCTCTTCTTCGTGATGGCGTCCCAGGATTTTCCTCCGGAACTGGTGGATCAGGGAACTTCGGTTGCGAACATTCTGATGTGGGTCTTGAACATCTTGATTGCCTTCTTCTTCCCGATCATCACAACATCGCTCGGAGGCGCTGCAACCTTCATCATCCTCGCCGGATTCCAGCTATTGTGCATGCTGTACTTCGGAATCACGATGAAGTCGTAGGGCGTGAAAGCGATGAGGTGATGTGTAGGAAGGCGAGCGAGGAGAAGGTCACTAACAAGATTATCGCGATGAGCAACTCGCACGAGAATCTGCAGGACTTGATTCCCTAAGTAGTTAATTGTGTTTTCTTGCAAAAGGGTGGTGATGGGAAAGAGTAGGGTTTCATTTTCTGAAAAGCGTTTCACTTCTTGACAAATCACAGACTTCCTCACAAATGACCCACTTCCTCACAAAAAAACACTACCAACAAACACAACAAAGAATCATTCTGAACCATTTTGCACTCAACTTAGATCATTCTGTTGACAAGCTTGCCAATGAGGACCTCGTGGTTACCGTAGT